>WBNO01013204.1:0-32795 GCA_013400575.1 Peucedramus taeniatus | reverse complement strand
CCACATGAAGAAGAATGCAAATTATGCCTTTCCAGAAACCAAAATATATCTCTCAAGAATAAAATAAGAACTTCTCTAGCTGAAGTTTAACTTTGTTGTTTCTTCTTAGGTTATTAGGCAATTGAGGGAAAATGGGGAGGGCCTTGCTAAGTTGCTTTCTTAAGAGAAGTTGAGTATGGTAGTGAGATAAGTTTGTTTATTTTCTCTTTTCATAGGGAATGCTCACAGTTTTGGCTCTCTTGAACAGTTTCCTTGCTAAGGAGTCCAGATTTGTTTTTCAGTCTGTCCAGGATCACAGGATCTCTGCCTCTACTTCTCCCAGCTGCTAGAAACCCTCTGGTTTTCCATTAATACTTGCGTGAAATAAAATTTACTTGGCTGCTGCTAACCTGAGTTGACTAATTATTACCTTCTGTTTTTCATCAAAGCATTCTCTAGACATTTGATTTGATGCCTCCTTAATCCATCTCAGTGGAATGAATTTGGGATAAAGAGTATTCAGAAAAATATTTATGCAGGAGTTTGAAGGGCAATAACCTCACAGTGCATGGAAAAGGCCCAGGGCTGTGAGCAGGAGAGGTAAACACTTAATCCAGATCAGTTTATAGCTGAGGAAGACATAAACTTTCTGATTTTGTCAGGCTCCAAAAGTCATCTTAATCAATCTGTGAACCAAGGAAGCATCTATTTTCCCTGGGTTAATTAGCATTTGTTCAGACCTTCCCATGTGGTCCAGTTACTGAACAATGGATTCTTTTATTCCAGCTCTCCTCTTTACCAAGAAGGTTTAATTACTTGTCCCAGTTAACCAACATGACATTTAGTTTTAGAGAAGTTTCCAATTGCCCACAGATCAAGGATAATCTTCCTGGCAGATACCAAGAACCTTCAGCATAGGAATGCTTAATAGACTGGAATATATAATAGCTGAAATGGTGAGAATTGTGAAAATTGGTTTTATGGTATTCAGTCTCTTATGCCTGGTGAAGTGTTTAATAGCTGGTGAGTTAGAAGTGCTAGGTTTGTTTTTGGCTGTGTGTTAAAATACAACTTCATGAAAAACTGTGCCAGGACTTCTGGAGTTCTATGTGTATTGAGAACTAAAATTGTTGCTGTTATGCATCATGAGCTTGATTTTAATTTTTGTGGTAGTGAAGTCATAAGCATTACATATTAAAGGCTTATTTTTAGTGATGTACTAAAAGAATGCTGTGTCTAGAATTAATTTGGTTTTTTTGTTTGTTTTTTTTTCTCTTATAAATTAAAATGAGGCAATAGTGCTAATCTCAAAATACTTGAACTGTGTCCTTTGATAGTGTATGTCATCATTCCTCTTCAAAACAGCTGGAGAAGACTTACGAACATTTTCTGCTCCCTGGTTTCCTAAAATTGCTTTCATAGTTTGCCAGCAGTGAAAGAAATGGATGAGACAACGGAAGTTCTAGAAAGGCACTAATATTTTACAGCCTCTCATCCTTGAGTAAGGTCTTCACATGACTGAGATATTGAGAACCATTTTGATCTTATTAGTAATCTGAATACAAACAGCATTCAGGGTTTTCATGGGTTTTATTAAGTTATTTTGTATCCACAAGTATCAAATTAAGAAAGGGTTAGACAAATGTGTCTTTGAAAGTAATGTCTTTAATAAAAACAGATCCTCTCTTTAATAACATTGGTTTCATGCATGTTTATTTGTACTATCTGTAAGGGTACACATCAGATGTGAAAAGAAAAATAAAATCCTTGATTGTAACTGCAATTGTGTTAATTTATCAGCAAAACTGAGAATAAGTAGAAGTCAGGATTTCATGGGACAAAAAAACCCCACCTTATATCAGTTGAAAACATTTTGAAAGGATCTTTAAGTGCTTACCTCAAACTCATGTTGCAACTGTACCAAGAGGAAGGAAGAGTGTGATAGCACTGTTTCTATCATAAATTAGTATCCAGCCTGCAGCTGTGCAGCTCATTAAAAACTGTGTCATTTAGGGATATTTTGAAAACACAGAGGTCCATTAAAGAGACTGGCAGTGTATGGTTGTCAAACAGACATGCAATTATTGTCATAATATTGCCATCAATTGGATGGGAGAAATTACACGATGAACTGAGAAGCTGTTTTATATCCTTTTGAGATTTTCCAGCACAATTTTTCCTCTATTTAGGCCAGCCATCACCCATCTTTGAATATGAGGACTCGGAGTGTTTACTGGGAGCCTTTGTGAGTACTAATTGAAACTTCTTTACTCCGGCTTCTGAGGGCTACAATATTTTCCTCCTGCTTTCATACTGCCAATCTACAGTGATTTACATTGCCATGTCCCAGTGACAGAGATTAGCTTCTGGTTGTCCATTAAAAATCTGGCAACATAATTTCTTGACATTCACATTACTGTCCAGAGATGTCCTCTTGTCATGCTTGGGTTGTTGGGGATAACTGAAGGTGGGAATCTCATTTCTTTCCTCCATGGAATGACAAAGCACTCACAGTGTCTAACTCACACAGCCAAACTCTATAGCTGCAGTTCATGTTGTCCATGTGTTTTGGCTCTACACAGATGTGATTATTTCCAAGAGTCAGTAAAGTCCAAGATTGAATAAAGCTTGCTAATTCTGCTCAGGTCTCAACTACAGCTGCCTGAGTTGCTGCTACCCACTTGGCAGTGTGGCTGCAGTTTGTGTATGTGGCTTGAAGGCAAGCCCTCTTTTGCGGTTTTTCCAGGATTCCCTTTGCTGGCCAGCTTCTGCCTCTGATCACTGAGAAAGCTGAGGTGTGCTTTATACACCTTTGCTTTTCTCTTTTCCTTCTCATTATAAACTGTGCCCCACAGTAAACAAAACCTCAAGTGACACTCAACCAAGTTCTGCTTTGCAAGGTTTAGGAAGCACTTATATCTAAGGAGGTCAGGTGGGTCAGGGGTGGGGACAAAAGGTGCTGCTCCTCATAAGACTTGTTTTGTCCCTCACCAGTTTCAGTGCCTTTCTTTGGAAGAAAGCTCCCCTTTTTGCAGCAAGAAGCCCAGAACTGAACACAAGATTCAATGTGCAGCCTCACCAGCACTGAGTACAGGGGGATGATCACTGCCCTGGTCCTGCTGGCCACACTGTTGTTGATATTCCATTCACCACCACTCTCTTGGCCCAACCATCCAGCCAGTTTTTTACCCAGTGAATAGTAGAGCCGTATAAACCACAGGAAGCCAGTTTTCTCAGAAGAATGCTGTGGAAAACAGTGTCAAAGTCTTTACTGAAGTCAAAATCATAGATTTGATGTTCAGTTCTGTTTGTAGATGTTTGACAACCTTAATGAGCAGCTATTTGTAATGTTGATGTTGTAGATAAAATACATAATAGTCCAGAAAGCCTCATCTATTTTGGTTAAAATAATTTGTCACTTCTATGAATACAAATTGGCAAAGGTCTTACTAGGCAAATTACTAGCATCCGTTTCCTGCCTTCATATTTTTTTGTCACTTTGTAAGGTGCTTTATGGAATTGGAGGAATACAATGAGAGGAGCACAAGATACCCATTTTATCAAGCGCTGTGCGTTTTAGAGAAACAACTGTGGGTAGGGTGACAGGGAGAGAGAATGACAGGGTTAGGTGGAAGCATATCACCCCCCTGAGGGTCCCAATGATGTCTCATTGATCCTCTCCATCTGGTCTGAGTGGTGGTGAGGGTCCCCCACCGTGGCTGTGCCATGTTGCTGCACGCCAAAGAGTATAGAATTCTGTGGATTAATCCATGCTTTGGGCCAGGTGGGAACGCCCTTGTGTCTCCCTTGCAGGGAGCCAGTTTGACACTGTCCCTTGCAACACTGAGGGTCTGTTACATCATGCTACGGTGCTCTGGTGCAGGGTCTGGGGACCCCTTTGGAAGGGCCTTTGATGAGCCGTGTCACCCCCTCTGCTGTGGATAGCCCTTCCCCTGGGAGAAGGGCCCCTCAGCTGGGCTCCTCTGCACAGCGAAGGATGGGCGGTCACTGCCTCTGACCTGAGGTTTTCCGACACACAACCAAAGCCTCTCTCCCCAGCTCTTTGGTGCAAAGGTCTGTGTGAGCCTGGCAGCTGATCACTCTGGGGCTGCGGTCTCCTCCCTGAAAGTATTGGGCTTGTGTTTTGTGAATGTCCCCAGCCCTGAGCTGCTACATTGTCTTATCTTCATCAGGGAATGGTCCAGGGCCTCGCTCTGAAGGCTTATTCAGGGTCTGGTGGTATCCTCTGCAGCTTTTGTGATACAGTTCTGCTATAATAGACAAAAGTCTTTAATGAAAATGTTTAAGTCATAAACTATAATATTTCAGTCTCTGACAAGTGGGAATACCAATAAAAAAGTACACAGAAAAATACTGGGCCCAATTCAGTCTTTTTTTTTCTTTTAATTGACTCTTCTGAGAAGATCGCATAAGAATACCCACACAAAAAACACTAATGTAGCCATGGTGTAGGAGCCTTTCTTAATCGAGCAGGTCTTATTAAATGTAAAGATACTTTATCTACTAGACACAATAACAAAATCTTTTGTGTTCTGGAGAATAATCCATTTCAGCTAACATCAGACTTGAAGATACAGTCTCACCTTCTCTGCTTTGATGATGTGTATTTTTCCAGCTCAGCTTTTTGGGAAGGATCGATAGCTAAATGACACTACTCTTTGTGCTCAAACCCAAGACTGGAAAGGCTGAAATTTGAACTCCAGGATTCCCTCCTAATTGCACTTTGCTTGTAAATTTAGAGGATTTGGGGGCTTTGAGTCTTGCTGATTCTCAGTGTGCCCAAACAAGGACACATTTTTCAAATCTGGTTGCCCTCCAAAACTGTATTAAGACTGAAAAACATGTGAATTTAAGCAGAACTCTGTAGTGTTGAGGGGTGACCATGCCTTGATTAAGAACATTAAGGATATAAAAAAAATACACCCACCAACTTTCAAAATTATGACTTGTGACACATTTGTCATTTGTCAGGCTCACAGCATCAATCAAATCTTGTAGCCAGTGACTGGAGTAATTATCTCATCCACTGCTGGATTTAATTATTTTAAGAGACATTTTCAGGGCACAAAAGACGTAAAATCTTTTAAATCACAATGATATGGAAACAAAAACATTCACTATACAGTGTCCTTAAGATTTTGTGCTTTTTGTTCATAACACATTGACTTATTTCATCTGTCGTACGACAGAGTCACTGATTACTAATGAACACATACTTGGCTCTGTCATTACCACTTGGGCCAGAAGTCCTTCTCTCTTTCCCTTTACTTGTTCTTCCTCTTTCTGACATCTGTATACATTGTGTGAACACAGATTTTCAGTTCTCAGGAACTTCTGTTTTGTATATTACCTGCTCCACTGATTTTTTCCATCCTTGAGTGGTCTCTATATTCTCTAATATTTGAGCGTAGTATTTTGTATTTGAGCAGGACTGCAGTGAACATTTGATGGCAAATAGTGTTATAATGTCCTCTTGCACAAATGCTTCTAGCACCTTTCAAAAGGCATAAAGTCAATCTGTCCTACACAGCAAGCAAAAATAGCATCTGTCTACACTTTGTTTCCATTTAGTAAACATCAGAGTAGAAACTGTGTTTGGCTAAGGTGTGGATGAAATAAAATTTTTATAAAAAGGAATGATTGTTGTAGTTGGGATATCATGTTATTGCAAAAGGTAGAATTTTCTACCTTGTTGAAGAGACACCTTAAGCAGGAAGGAGGCAACAATCTGACTTATTGCTCATTTGCCAGAAAGAAGTAACAATGTTTTCAGAGTGCAGAGGCTGAATTGTTTTTTATTCCCATCTCTTACTATATCAATGTGAACTGAGGAGATTAAAAGGGATCTAACTTGAGCATTTGAGATGGAAAAGGGGAAACATTGCTGGATTACACCTCCTGTCCTGTGGCTGGCATTTCTCTCCCTATTGAGGTCTGCTCCCACAATAATGATGTAGTTTTTCATTAGGATTACTGGGCTGCCACTGCTGTTAGCATTGACAGTAGTGAGTGAGTAGTTTACCTGAGTACCCAGTACAGGGGTGCACAGTGAGATCCAACAGCTGAATTTCAGATACCGAGACCAAACTCACAGACCAAACTGGTGATGACTCACCAAAAAATCACCTCTTGGAGGAAAAAAAGGAAATAAAAAGAGGTTAGCTGCAGCAAAATTCTGATTTGACTCAAGAATTATCTTATTTAAATGTGTCAGAGGAGGAGCTGTAATGTGCTGGATTGGCTTGTTGTGGATATCTAAACATGACAACCTCTTAGGTTAGGGCGGTTTTTCCCTTGAATAAACTTCAACATTAATGAAGTGGGATTTAATAAGGCAGCAATGGCTTGTTCTTATGACCCTCTCCATTCCTTACACTTTTGGGTTTTGTACCTATTTGTCATCTCATTTTTCTTCCCTCTTACCCCAGTATGGGATAGAATTATTGGGACTTCATTCTCTTTCTGCTTCTTTTGCAGATTTTTGTCAGTTTACTTGGATAAAGGAAAATATACTAATTTGGGTCTGTTATTATTTTAAAAGAACAGTTTAATTAGCTCTGTCCACTTATGTTTATTTTGCAAGATTAATAAATCATATAATCTCAGGGAGAATTATTTATATATCAGCACTAGTACTCTGATATCATACTTGTTTCTACCTACCTTGAAAGCATCAGCAGTGCAAATTTCATTTGATCATATCATTCTGATTTCTAACACCGTTTGAGTGCTTCCCACAGGGACTGATTTCATCAGAGGATTAGGTAACAACCTGGTTTAAACGGTACAGTTCCATTTTGTACTTATCTGCTAACAAATCATATATTCTTAAAGAATCTTTATGCTAGCATTTTAAGTACACAACTTATTTTACAGAAATCAGAGACTAGATTGGGTACTAAAATTGCATTTTCTTAATAGTCATGTTCCCATAAACTGGCCATTTGGAAACATGGATATAGCATGGAAAATATTTTGCAACCTTAACATAGTGACTAATACCAGCAGGAATGCAATAAATGCTGGGGTTTGGTTCCGTTGTCCACTCTTGCTAGCACAAGACCTCATAAAGCCTTTTTAGAAGTTTGGGTGGCTAAAATCTAGCTACTGTCTCACCCTGAATATTATCTGCAAACATGAACAAACAGGAGACCTTGTCTTTCATTTTTGCAAGGCCAAACGAACCCAGTCTTTGTGCACTTACCAAGGAAAACACACATAATTGGCAGTGATAAGGACAACAGAAAGAAAACATTAATTACATTGAGCAGCATTAGAGTAGAGGGCTCCTGCCGTGCTCACCAGTTACTTGTTCTTCACAGCTGCCTTCTCAGCTGGGGGCTCTAAATCAGCACTGTGAAAAGAGACAGAAATGACCATAATGTATTTCTTTATGGTGACAATTTTCTTCACAATGGTAGAAAGGTAGTTCTCATGTGATACTCCAGACTTCTGTTTTCCAATTGAGTTGCGCTTATTTTTCCCTATCACTGCATAAATTCAGTCAACTGAGCTTCTCTTGACTCTGTTAGGAGTCTGATCTCTGAAGAGCTTTACAGAAAATGATAAATGCAAAGACACTCATCGCAAAACTGATGTGTTTTGTTTTTACTAGGAAATGTTTTCTACTTCCCTCCCCTCTTGCACAGCATGCATTTAAATTATGCTTGGTCAAATTCTCAGCTGCCAGATGTAGGATGGGGGAGGGAAGCATCTCTGAAATTTGTGTTAATCCAGTGCCAGCTAGAAACTGTTTGGTCAGGGTAGATCCTAAGATCCTCTTCCCTGAGAGATCAAACAGAGACCTGAGAGATGGAATTTGGTCTCAACAAATATTAAATATTTACACAGTAGTGCCTTAAGAAGTTACCTATATTTTTTCAGTCAATGCAGAAAAAAAAGTATTTCTAAGACCTATTAATCTTTCATCTGAACTCCAGCAATCTCCCTGTAATTAAATGAATTATGCTTAATAAATTCTTCTTTTCTGTCACTGACTAAAACAGAAGGAGAGTTAGGGGTGAGCTCAAATGTGAAGGTCTAGGTTAGGTGACACAAATCTCTCCTGAGGCTCTGTTTACCTGGGTGTTCATCCTTGACAGAGAAATCTTTGTCATTTAAACAGTGACATTTCTGCTCTTTGTATGAATGTGGTGTGATGCACCTTCTTTTGTTAATTGATAGATATTCATCTGGAGATACAGCAGAACTCCTCATAATGCCTTTTACATATGTCAGTGCTCTAAAAGTTAGTGAGGGATGGGACACTACTAAATAAACCCCCAGATTATCCAACAAGTCTGTGGTCAAAATATTCTACATCAGGCCAAGGCATTTAAAATGTTAGGAAAGACCTTGCTTTGTTTTAATGTCTTTAAGTGTAAGCTGATCACATGGAATTTGGTGGTAAAGATTGGTAGTGTAGTCACAGGCTTTGGGGAGGTGTAGATATGTATAATTTAATTATACATATTTTTAAATAATTGATATTAAATTTTTTCTTTGTAAATGCATCATTTACAAATATACCACAATTTTCATTAGCTACCAGATTTTTTCCTTATCTTTGACTTGTACTGGTTTCTTTCTTACATGACTGGTGCTACATTGTGGTGTGCACCTGACATTAATTTTAAAAAGATTTTGCCTAATCAGATATCTACCTCAACATCCTTGGAAGACACTTTTTGTGTCATCAAGGTCTCAGATTTTGCCCAGCATTGCTAGCAAAATGCTTAACTAGCCAATCTTTTAGATATAATTTAGTATCTCATTAACACCTTTTCCAAAAACTGTAATGAGAGTAACTCCTACAATCTGTACTTCAGAAGAACTTCCACTTCCTGTCAACCTATGGTGTGTTTTTCTGAGCAAGTTAACTAATGATCCTTCCATGGCTCTTTTGCTCTTTTTTGTTAATAATGAAAAGGGATGAAAAGTACAAAGTGTGTGCATCAGCAACATGTAAGGGGCAGCAACAAGGGCATTAATCTGAGCCTCAGGAGACCCTTGCTCCAGGATGAGTTTTCTTTATGCTACTGGATGTATCCTTTAGACCCAGACCTATCCAATATCTTTACTTTGGTAGGCAGTGGAAAAAAAGCAAGACAAAATTGGTCCTGGTTTCACTTGGGATTTCCATTTAATTACATGACTGTCACACAGTTTGGTTTCTGATTTCTAGCCAAATCTTATGTAATTCTCCACACCTCACTGAGACAGCTCATCAGTGCAGCATCCATAGCTATTCTTACAGTTGTTGCAAATCATGGGGGGAAAAGATAGGATATCAATAATCTTCTAAGGCCCACCCTCTAGACATCAAATATACTTAGAAAAATAAAAACAAATCCCATGACACTTTCAGGCCTTTTATGGCTTTATCTATTATGGTTTGTATGTCTGTATTTTCACTTTGAATTTTTTTCCCCATGGTCTTGAACATACCATTTTTTTATTATGCCTCAGTTTTCCTTATAGCCTGCTTGATCTCAGTATTCAGAGCTCTTCACATTTAGTCTGATGTAGGTTGATGAGAAATGCCTCACTGTGTGAAGGAGCCATATAGCCTGAGATTAAAATGCTCTGTTCTTTGCCAGCAAAAAATTTCATCTCCTCAAGATGCAGGCAAAAAGGAGGAGAGAACTCCTGACTGAGTTGAGCTTACAATGTCATGCAGGGATATAGACGAGCCTGGCATGAGGGGGCAGTTCCCACAGCATTTCTGTCTGAGAAGCTATAGTAGAGAAAGAATACAATAACTGTATCTCTACTAGTAATTTTTGTCAGATGTGTCATAATTAGCTATATTTTTTCCATTATAAAGAAATCAGGAGTGATCTTTCGCTGTAATAATACTGTGTTTCTGAAGCCCAGTCTGTTGCTGGACACTCCTGTGCATATGCCACTTTTGTGTGTACTACAGATGTCAAAGAGTAGCCTCAGAATTCCTGGTGTTCTCTGTGTGTGACTAAATTCAGTCTGGAGATGATGCAAAAAGAAATTATTTGAGATTGTTTGTAAGAGCTAGAAGCTGGTGTGTGATGTGCATCCAAACTGATCCAAATTCTTGCACTGTGGCTAAATCCTCACACAGCAGGGACTGACGAGAATATGAAATCTGTTTTCAAATCTGTTGTATTTAAAAACTGTTGGAAAAGGGTGGAAGTTCACTTTAAATTAGAGTCGAGGGCATGGAGAGAGAAAGCCTTGTGAAATGGTACAGAAAGTGTCAGGAGGAGAGAGCTCCAGCACCCTGTGGAATCAGGAGAGCAACACAACAGATCACGCTATCACCAAGAGGGAGGTCATAAGCCCCAGTAAAGAGGGGAGGGCACATATTCACACCCCTGTTCCAGCCTGTGCTTTTTGGGAGGAGTCCTTTCCCCCTCCCTGGAGCGGCTGCAGATCCGGCAGTACTGCGGGGAAGGAGCGCTGCTCCCTCCCACCCTGCCTGCCTCCTCCGCTGCTGCAGCATCTCCACTACTTCGGGGGTTTCTCAGGGCTGAGCTACCCAGATGCTGTTTATTCTGCAAAACGTGGAAGATAATAGCATCCACGTATAAGTACACAGAGAGATTTTGTGTATGCATTCGTGTGTGTATGTGTATATGTGTGTGTGTGTGTGTGTGCGTGTGTGTGTGTGTGCAATATTTTAAGCTGTCTGGCACATTAATTTAGCCACCTGTCCTAGCCCCTTTCTGCCGCACAAATGAGATTGTCTCAAGGGAGCCTGTGCAGCTGATTGGGTCTGCCTCGTTACTAAGGCAACCCTTCTCCTCTCCGCTATATGCTTTATAGCTCAGCTTCACCAGGCAAAAGATGGAAGAGAAAAAAAAAGTGTTTCAGACCCTGGGGATACCAGTACTTAATAGATGCTCTTAGCAGACTTATTTATTCAGACAAGAACACAGTTTCTAAATGTGGAAGAGTGGTGAAGCAAGTAGTCGAATATATATGAAGGGGATGATAAGGACCAAATTAAAGGCTTTTACAAATGCTGTATGAATCTTAAATTAGCTGTGCTGTGTTTAGTTGATGCAAAGGTATCATGACAAGATATATCAGCAGCTGTCCCTTTGAAGGTCATCACTGATTAGGAAGAACAACAGAAACTCTTTATGCCAAAAAACCCACAAATGTAGGGAGGAGTCCTTATGTCAGGCTGGCTACAGCCCAAATGATGTTTTATGATCATTTTTCAGAACAAAATTTTTAGTTTGTTCCTGCTTCCTGCTTTTAGACGATTTGTATTGATTGAATACACCGCAGATATGGTGTACATTTTATGATGAAACATGGCATGATTTCTTCTTTGAAGAAGGGCTTCTTGATCTCATTATTTCTTCAGTGGCAAATCCAGGAACATGATAAGCAAAATAAACATGATTATACTCAAGGATGGATAACTGATTAAGGTAATTACATATGCAAATGAGAAGCAGGGATGGATCTTTTTAGATGTAAGTTCTAACTTTTCCTGTGAGGACTTTTGGTCAAAAGTATAAATTTGTTTTTGCATTGGCACAGACGATGTGCAGTTGTATTCTATAATGTACCTGTTTATGTCTTCATCTTGTGGCCAGTCCATTATTTGTAGATAATTGCCTCTGTATTTTTACATTGAGGGGATCAAGGGAAGTGTTGTTTGGACACTCAAAAGTCTTTGTGTAGATAGGATTGCAGTGAAGATATTCCAAGGGTGTAGATTTGCTTATAGATGGATTTAGATGCTTATATCTCAAGGAAAGGCTCATATAGCTCTTAAAAAAAAAAAAAAAAAAACCAAAACCACACACACACAAAAAGAAAAAAAAAGAGGTGCTCAAGGAAATACAACAAGTTGGATTTTGGGGCTAAGGGCTTGTTTTTTCATCCTACTAAATAGCAAAAATCATAGAGTCATAAAATGGCTTGGAAGAGACCTTAAAGATCAGCTAGTTCCAGCCCTCCTGCCAGGGGCAGGGACACCTTTTCCTAGACAAGGTTGTTCAGACCCCCATCCAACCTGGCCTTGAACAAATCCAGGGATGGGACAGGCATAACTTCTCTGGACAAGCTGTTCCTGTGCCTCACCACTCTCACAGCAAAGAATTTCTTCCAAATGTCTAATCTAAACCCTTGCCACTCGTCCTGTAAGGACATGATTTGTACATGCCCTTGTAAAAATTTCTTTCCATCTTTCTTGTAGAGTCCCTTCAGGTATTGTAAGACCACATTTAGGTCACTTCTGAAGCCTTCTCTTTTCCAGGCTGAACAATCCCAATTCACTCAGCCTTTCAAAAAAATCCACAGCCTTTCAAATTCCACCCTCTGTTGCCAGACCTGCTTATCACAGGCAACGTCCAGCTCAAAGTAGAAGACCTGACAAACCTCACTGCATTTGACTTGGTGAGGAGGAATAAAATTTCAGAGTTGACATCCTGTAGGACACATGATATGTACCTCTTCATGATTCCTTGAGAAGCAAGCTAATATTTTTATTTAATTTCCAGTAATACAAGTGCTACTGATCATAGGAAACTCAAATCTTGTTAAAAGTTAATTACAGAATTTGATGCCTTTCCACACTAGGCTGCACAGACAAAGGTCATTTCACTGTTTTAGAAGACCTTTCCTTTCTGTGCAAGTAAAAATAAATAAAAATTTAGTGAATTCAAACTACTCCAAGATACATCTCTAAATTTTTCACACACAAATTTAACTTCTGCTGCTCACTTCTGCTTTAACTTCTTTCAGTTTAAGATTTTTTTTAAAGCACTAAGAAGAAAATAGTTTTATTGTCAGTGATAGTCTGCAATCTGCATATTTTTTCTTGAATTTATCACAGTGTAAGCTTTTGTAGATTTCTTTATCTTTTGCTCTAGTCTTGGCAGTTTAAATGACTCAAACCTTGAACTCAGAAAGTTAGAAAAGAAATATGTATCTGGAAACTGAAAACACATGTTAAAATGGGCACAATTAGGTAACAGGATGATTAATTTCCACTTGGAACAACAATCTCTTAATTTTATCAAGGAATGGTTTTGAACTTGTGCCTTAGACATTTATACATTATTTGGCTCAGTGTAGTAGAAAGCATTATGTGCTGGTCTGCTATGTAGAAAAAAGCAAGTTAGACATTTTGTTCCTTGTAGATATTCCATTTAATTAATATAAATTCCCTTCCATTAGGGTAAACTGAAAATCGTCATTTTCTGTGGTTATTAAGATACAAATTACACATTTTCCATTTCCAATGATCTTAAATGAAATCCAGTTTATCATCAGGTAAGTCTGTGATTTTTATGAGAGAATTAATGAGTCACCTTGTAAAAATCACTTTTTCTTTACTGGGTTTGTATGGCAGGGTTTTGGTAGTGGTGGAACGGAGTGCTACACACAAGGGAGTGATTTGTGTGAGAACCTGCTAGAAGCTTCTCCATGTCCAACAGAGCCAATGCCATCTGACTCCAAGACAGAAACACAGCTGGCCATGGCCAAGCCCATCTGGGATAACATATTTAAGAAGGGGGGAAAAAACTGTGCAGCAGCAGCTGCAGCTGTAGAAAGAAGTGAAAATATGTGAGGGGAGCAGCCCTGCAGACACCCAGGTGACTGGAGAAGGAGGGAGGAGGTGCTCCAGGCACTGCAGCAGAGATTCCCCTGCAGCCCATGGTGCAGCCCGTGGTGAGGCAGCTCTGCCCCTGCAGTCCATGGAGGTCCTGGAGGAGCAGAGATCCACCTGCAGCCCATGGAGGACCCCATATTGGAGCATGTGGATGTGCTAAAAGGAGGTGGTGACCCCATGGGAAGCTCATGCAGGGGCAGGCTCCTGAGAGGACCTGTGTAGACAGCAGCCCGTGCTGGAACAGGTTTGCTGGTAGGACTTGTGATCTCATGGGAGATGCATGCTGGAGCAGCATGTTCCTGAAGGACTGCACCCTGTGGAATGAACTCCATGCTGGAATACTTCATGAAGAACTGCTGCCCATGGGAAGAACCTATCTTGGAAAAGTTAATAGAGAACTGTCTCCTGTGGAAGACCCTTGATGCTGAAGCAGGGAAAGAGTGTGAGGAGTTGTCCTCTAAAGAAGAAAGGAGCAACAGAGACAATATATGATGAACTCAGTGTAACCCTCATTTCCTGTCTCCCTGTGTTGCTGTGGGTAGGAGACAGAGAAATCAGGAGTGAAATTGAGACCAGAAAGGAAGGAGGGGTGAGAGGAAAGCGCTTTTGAGAGTTATTTTTCTTTCTCATTATCGTACTCTGATTTGATTGGTAATAAATTAAACTAATGTCCCAATGTTGAGACTGTTTTGCCCCTGCTGGTAACTGGTGAGTGTTCCTTCCCTGTCCTTTTCTTGACCCAAGAGCCTTTTTTATAGTTCTTTCCCCTGCCCAGCTGAGCAGGGGTGTGATACAACAGCATTGGTGGGTACCTGCTATGCCGTCTGCATGAACCCACCACAGTAGTGGGTGCCCCAAGGAATTAAAAGATACCTCAAGTATCAGAAGACCTTTTCTTCATGTGCCCTGTTTTTATGTAGCTGTATCATGCAGTTCTGTCTTATGCAAAATGTCTAATTTTTATCAGAGGCATTTACTGTTTACCAATACAGAATTGTAAAGAGACAGAGGCAGAGCCCTTAGCTCAGGGTCTTGTCACTTGCTCTGATATAATTCCCATAATGTGATTAAACACTACTTTGAAAAGGTATTTATTGTCTTTTCTGCCCCTTCCACCTACTCCAATCCTATGAGGAATCTGTTGTACAGCTTGGTTGCTTTGCTATATAGAAATATGTAATTCCCAGTCAGTTTGCAATAATTTCTTTTCTGTCTACATAGTCCTTTAACTTCTGTCTTCCTAGTGCTTAATCACTTGGTGCCTCTATAGAGACCAATTAAACCCTTCTCATCCTTTAGGCCTGTCCTGTAAAACAGTTAATCCACTCTTGTAAGGGTATCCTTTTCCTGAATAACCTAAACATACATTCAGGTACATGAGCAATCAGAATCACACAAAACACAGATGGGTCTTTGTAATGCCTAGTATACTTACATAAATATTTGTCTAAATCTACACTGGAAATACTTGTCTAAGTTGCCCGGATGTGCTGGGGACACCTTTTCCTCTCTGTTGTCCGCATTACAGCCACCCTTGAATTTGTGTTCTTGAAATTTTATTATCTGCTGACCTCCATCTGACAAATTCCCATAGCCATAGTGTGATGTGGCATTTGGTATAATTAAGCACATCCTATTTCCACTGTCACTCTTCCTAATGTAAGCTCTTTTCATTTTGTCATCTACTAATTACAATAGCAAGTTCTTACTTTAGAATCCAGGTGAGGAGTATGAATTTTGGGTTGTGGCACTGTAAAAACATTAAGATC
This sequence comes from Peucedramus taeniatus, assembly GCA_013400575.1. Taxonomy (NCBI): domain Eukaryota; kingdom Metazoa; phylum Chordata; class Aves; order Passeriformes; family Fringillidae; genus Peucedramus; species Peucedramus taeniatus. The sequence continues at coordinate 17,417 of WBNO01013204.1, read as the reverse complement.
CTTGTGAACAGGACTGAACTGTTTTCTAAAGCTGTTCAGAGAGACACTCTACCACCTTTGCTGCCTGCATTGATCATTAAGCATCTTCTTCCTGGTAAAACTTATTGTCTTTATTGGCAAACTTAGTTCTAATAAGCTTCCCTCAGAAGCAACTGCTGTGCTTTCTCCCTTCACCCAGGTCTCTATCTACCTTATAAATCTTATTTGTCTCATGATCCAGGGTTACAAGATGGTTGTCTCCCCTGAAGTGTTAGAAAACTTAATGAAGTTCAAATGAAATCCTTTATTTTATCTAATGATTTGTTATTTTATTAGATTAGCCTGCTTCATCATATGCTAAAAATACTAGTTTTCTTCCAAAATTTCTTTAAATTTTACATACTAGGGAAGCTATTTTAGTTGCCTTGAGGTTGTAAGTTTATTATGTATAATACTTTGAGGGGGCCTTACAAATATATAGGGAGCTTGTGCTTAACTTGTATCTTATGCTTCTCCTTCCCCATTAAATGGGTCATTAAAATACTGATTTCCCCAAAATTTCCAGGAATATGTATCAGTTCTTCCAAGAATTCTAGAAGTGTTATTTTCATAACCATCTCAATCTCAGCACACAAAACTTCTGAGCTTTATTTCAGCATCAGCTCTGATAATTACCACATACATTCCTACAAATCATTTTATTTGTGCCCCAGGTCCAGAATTGCACTTGTTTAAAAGCTGAGGTAAAATGTTCACTTACAGTCGTTCATATATTGTCTTTATGCTCATTGTCACTGCATAATGGCCTGTTTCTCCTTCCACCTTCTTAATTCATGTAAATGACGGACACTTTGTAATTGCTTTTAATATTCTTAGCAGGGTTTAGTTCAGCCTCACTTCTGCTGAATACTTTTCTCCTATACTTTTTGACCTCTAGAAAAAAAATACTATTATTTGAAATTTCTCTGTACTTTTGCCTGCTTTTTGCATGGCAGTTATTCATTCTGTATGCAGCTGTATGTATTTATTCTGTATTCAATATTATGTATTTCATCCAGAAAAATGTTTACACTTTCTATTTGAAATCTGAAGTTTAAATCCTTGAACTTTTCAGTCTCCTTAATTCCTCAGTGTGTTTTTCCCAAAGAAGTAAATTGAATTATAGGTACAATTAATCTTTTTCTTTATTTATTTAAGTCAAAGAGAGTTCAGTTCATGATTACTGGATCCATGCTAATTTTGATGCCTGGGTCTTTTAAAAGTTACTGCTTAATTAATTAATTTATTTTTTTAATTTAAAATAGCTTCATCATTTGGGATTTTTTTTTTTTTTGTTGCTATTACCACAGTGATACTACTTGACTCCTCTATTTTCACAATATCAGTTTCTAAACCTCATGCAGTTTTTGGTACTATTTACATTCTCAGTTCTACCCTTACCTCCATTTGACCACTGATTCTAGTCCATCATCTACAACTCCAGAAGAATAGATCCATGCTGTCACTGTTTATTGCTTTAATTTACAAAAACATGATCACAATCTGATTTCATTTACATCACTTTTTATATACCTTTCTTCCTGAATTCCATGTAATATTCACCAGTTTGAGTCTTGTCTCATATACAGTTCTGACACATCTCTTTCAGTCCTGCAGCAGTGCATAATTACAGGACATGTATGCATTTCTAGTAATTCTCTTTTATGGCTTAATCTTCCTGCACTGGTATATCAAGAGCATAATTTGACTTTGCACTATCCAAATTTTTAAGTGGAATAAACACAGTATTTAATTGCCTATGTAACTGACTATAGACACTTTTAAATGCTTTTCAAAGAAACATAAATGCATTCTGGGAAAGTGGTCTTGCTTTGCCAAAGCCGGTACTTGGAGTTACATCAAATTCATCTTTTTCATCTGATTATCAATAAAAGGTGTAAAAATTCTCTGTACTGTATATCTGTACTTTATCTTACAGAGTACGAGACAGTACAGTTTGCTGTCTCGTATATAGTCTCACATATAGTCAGGAATATGGTTTCTATCAAAGTAGGAAACACCTCTCTCCTAGTCTTTCAAATTACAGGAACAAAATCAGAGAGTGACCTGTTCATCATGATGGTAAATGGTCCCATTTGCTTCCTAAAGTTTGCTCTTCGCTATGAAACTCTTGTCTATAGAATGTATGGATAGACTTAGAACTCGGATGAGAAATAAGCACAAAGACTTTTTTTGACTCAGCTTTCTCTACATTCCTGTCTTTTCTGTCTATCTATCAGATATATTTAAACATTACTTTGGTGAGGCTTTTTTTGACTCAGAGTGGTGTGAGTGGTGTTTGGATGCTATCGTTCAATATAAACAGCAAGAGACAAAACAACGGACACAGAATGTAATTTAATATTGATACCCTGTAAGAGTTTGGCAGAGTGATTTAATTAAATGCTAGTGGAAAGGTACTTAACCTTTTCTATTAACCAGAAATTTATGCACAAAATACAAAGACAAAGGCAGTTTGCATTAAACACTGACTTCTTTTAACTAAAGAGCTGTGGAGAGATTGATTGCATTTGCTTAAGAGGGAGCAGTGCTGCAAATTTCTTAATTCAAGTGGCTTCCATTTAATTGTCAAGTGGCTCCAGAAAAGGAACAACTAGCTGAGAGTAAATGAGGCTCCTTTGTTTCTGCTCCTTCCCAAGGACCCATGTTTATAATTAAAACATACAGAAGATTCATATATTGAAAGGGTCTTGAGCTTATCGGTTTGGTGTCTAAATATCCATATCCAGAGAGAGGGAGAATCAGGGACACAGAGAGATTTATAAGCATATCCCTACCAGTATTCCCTAGACCACAGAGGGAGAATATTTCAGCTGTGGGAGATGGTTGTCTTTCTCAGAAGCCCAACATAGGCTTTCCTGTCAGGCACATTTTCTTTCATTGGACACAGTTACTAAGGAAACCACCTCTTCTGTGTGAAGGCATCATAGGTGCCTCTTTTGGGGGCTTGAATCTGGGACTGCAGCCAGCCACAACTTGCAAATTGAAGCCTGTACTTCAGCGTACTTAACCTTTGACGTGACCATAGATACATTACACAATGTGGTGAGCTTCTGCATGAGGGAATTGGCTGGAGGATGAGTTCTTCAGAGAGAGAGAGAGAGCCAAGAAAAGCTCCCTCCTTCCTTGCTCTGAAAGAGTGGTCAGCAATGCAAGCCACAGCTTATGGGACACTGGGAAGAGACTGATTTAAGTCCTCTTGGGAAAACTGATACCAGATCTACAAAGCAATGCAAAGAACATTAAATATTAATCATAAAAATATCAGGATAGTAACTGTAACAAAAGTCCCCAAACTCATGAAACTGTATATATGACGAGATGAGCTGACAAACTCAAGAATGTATGAGCTTGAACTGTCTCTGGTTTCATCATTCAAACCATGTTGCTGACCTACAAGCTCCAGTGATTCAAAATGAGATGACTTAAGAGATCACTGTTGCTGCTGCATATAGCTATTGATTTAAAATCCCTTTGTCTTCACATGAGCAGAAGAGGAACTCATTATTCCAGTGAAGTGCATCCTTTAAACAATACAAAGTATGTACTGATATGTAGCCTAGAGCACTCAATAAAAATATATTGAGTATTAAATATAAAAGATTTGCATTTGTGAATATCTGAAACACTGGCACTGCTGTCTGAAAGGTTTTGAGATTACAGTATTAATTAATTTGTTGATAGTAGTTCTGAGCACCATGTAGCAAAACTTAGAGTTTGCCTGTCTCCCTCCATGGGGATGAACAACACAGACTGTGGGCTACAAATATTATCGGTACTGATAAAGGAGAAGGTTGGCTTAGAGACAGAGCGTAGTAATCTGAGATCCTTCTCAAGCATAGTTAGTTCCTTTTGCCTTGATATATGACTTTGGAGATAAAGTCCACCAACATTTTTAGACTCCAACTCCCATGAAGGTATGGAGCTTCTCACACATTTCAGTGGAAGCTCTAAGTTCCCATAGTCACCATGGGACCTAGATCTCAGCAAGTCAAAGCTCTCAATGGTTAGCACACATGCAGCCTCTTTGAGGAGCCTACAACATCTGTTTACATGTAGAGTAAAAATAAATATACATGAATTAATTTTCTCCTACCTTCTCTCTAATTAGATGGTAATTCTTGTGTTATGTCTTTTGTGTGCTCAGTGACTACCACAATAGGTCATTGATTTCAGCTGTGGCCTCTGTCTTTGCCACAGTGCAGTAGCAGGCTTCATGAAAATGAGTATTTCAAGCTGTCCTGTCAGCATAAATAGAAAAGAATTTTAATGACTGTAAACAGATTATATGTTTACATTTGCCAATTTTCTGCATTTAAAGTTTTCAGTGTTTAATACATCAGTTATTCTGAAACAAATGATATGATTTGCATTTAGGGAGCAGCAGAGAGAGCACAGCAGTAGGCTGCTGGACTGAAACTCCTCTTTGGGTTCTGAATTTTCTTCACTTCCACTTTCAATTGTCAAATCCAGTTGTAGTCTCATCAGGAGAGAAGACAGCTGAGTGAGATGTACAGCCATATAGTTATGATTTCCTTAGATCTTTCCTTCATTCTCCATGGCTAGAGATTTACAAACATAAATAAAGCAATTTAATTTGAATTTTGCTATTCATAGAAATTGCATCCAGAACTCAATACATCCCCTTGATAGTAGATATGAGTGATAATAATCCCTGCAAGCCTTTCCCTTTGTGTTTACTCTCTTGCTTGCTCTGTGGACATATTCTCTCTGGACCACTTGAAGCTAAATGTGCAAGAGTGCAGTTGCATTTATAGGCACATGATGGAAGAAGGGAAGGGTGGTGGAGCCACAGCAGATCCTCTGCTTTTAAAAACAGATGATTTGCTTCAAATATTTCTTAATGCCTGCAATATGTGTTCAGTGTAAACAAGGGGTTCTGTGAACAGCTAATGAACTAATGAAGCCAGATTTTCCTACAAATTTCTGTCTCTTGATTGACTTTTTAACTGAAACACAGTTTCACATTATATTATGCCTAAAACATTCTAACTGCAGAGCATGCCAAAAGAGGCAGTCCTGGTTCTTTACTCACTTTCTTCCATACGTTACCAACCCATCAGATCTAGCAATTATACGGCTTTGAGAGGAATTTGAAACCCTCACTTGTGTGTGTGCGCGCGCGTGTGGTGTTATTCCAACTGGATCAATGAGCTGATTATCTCTAAGATCAGAACCTCTCTGCCAAGTTTGAAATTTAAGTCACAAAGCTCTAAAGATTTGAGACAAGTAAGTGAATGTGTCTGCAGGCATATGCATGGGCTGGATGTTTAAGTGGAATGACTGTGGGCTGCAGTCTGATTTTAGAGTAGAGTTAAATGAATAGCTAATATAATAAATGTGAAATATGTCTTTGAAATGTCTCTATAGCCTGTGACAATTCATGCCAGAGAAGTACAACATGTAAAACTTCAGGAAATTAAAGACACGGTTAACTAGGCCACAATTTGGGATGCTGATACACATCAAATTTTCTGGCTGGCTTCTCTATCATTTTCAGGGGTCTAATGGTATGTATTCCATGCACTTTGATGAAATGAATGTGTAAATGTCATTAGCAGAATATGTCAAGATATTTCACTTGATACACTTGATATGTAAACAGCCACCCTTGAAAAGAGTTTATATTTATTGTCAAGCCCAGAGTCAAACCAGTATCAGCATCTAGGTAGAGGAGTATATGCAGTCAAACTAACCAAAACACTTTCAGGAGAATAATAGCAGAGGAATAATGAGCTACTCTGAGGGTGATAAATGACCTTTGAATATGGTGGTACCCACTAAGCAGAAAAGCAGACAAGGGCCTAAACTTTGATGGATGTGCTTGAATTATCTGCATGTGGATCAACAAACTATCAAACTGGTTTCAGCAAGTGCCCTCAGAAATGTTGCTGTGTATGTGATACTTGATGTTGACCTAAGGCAATTTGGGAGACATTGCTTTAAGTGCATTTTCTTTGCATTTGTAAACGAAGCAGAAAGTGTGTCTGGACTATATGCAAATGTGCACTCAGATCTGTTAACATCTGACACTTCATGATAGTCATGGTCCTTAGTGCCTCTGCTCTCACTACATTTGTGTCACACTTTTCACTTGTTCTGATAACCACTAGGCCAGCTCAGTGTTGTATCCTGGGTAAGTGTTCATCTGGAGGGCTGTTGTCTTGCTCCTCCTTTAGCTGCAGCTGTGGATGTGCTTGGCTTATCCATTGCACGAACTCTTTGCACCCCCTCTCCAGTTCACTCACCCTGTGTTTATCTTAACCCACAAATGTTCTCACTTTTACACTTCCTATTTTCCCCCTCATGCCACCGGAGGGGAGTGAGTGAGTGAGTGCTGGCTGGAGTAAAGCCACAAGAAATCTATTGGTGTCTCTAAAAAATTAATATCTTTCAAATAAAACAAAAATAAGGATCTAAGGATCTCTGTGAAATCACAAGATTAGAGTCCACCAACAAGAACAGAAGGCATCTGTGTGCTGGCAGTGTGTTTCAGTCAGATGCACAGCAGTAGTTTTGGGGAGCCAAATGCAAAGCCATCGTTCAGCGCTGGCATTTTCAAGGCCTGGCTGAAGGGCAGTTCCTACCTCGTGAGCCTTGCTGCAGCTTGAGCTCCTGTGACACCAGGACTCGGCTGCTGGGCTGATGCAGTGAACATTGCTGCCTTGCTGGTGGGCTGCTTGCAGTGTGAAGAGAATCACATTGCCTCTGTTTCAGCATCTGCAAAATGTATGAAGTCAAACTCAATATTCTTCTTAAAACCCTTTGATCTGTGCATGATGTGGATTGTAAAAGAGCTGAAAAAAACCCCACTGTAGTAATTACACTAGTTCTGATCTATCCTTCAACTTTTCTGGCACTGCTAGAGTAAGGAAGCACATATACTGGTTGAAGTAATAGCACAAAGACATTTCCTATCTTACTAACATAATTTTTAATTTGGAGAACTGATATAAGCAGTGGCACAAAAATAGTGTTTAGTATCAATCATACCTGCACTGAAAGTATTTGGCAGAGCTACGCAAGATAATTCTTTCTATATACTGGCATGGAACAGATTTGCTCCTTTTCACCTTCCACAACACCTTGTTTAAAAAGAATCTTTGGTACTAATTACTTTGGTAAAGGTTACTATTTTTGTACCATATTTGTGTCTGTATTTTGCTCATATTTTCTTCTTGGTAAGCATAGCTGTTCCCTTTCAATTACCCTTCTCCTCCCCCCTCTCCTGCAAGATCAAACAACAGACTTCTAAGCACTGGGATGGATTTCAGAGGGGCTGGAGGGTGGGGAGGGGTAGTGCCTGCTGGAGTTACCTAGCAGTCTCTTACTTTTATATCCTTATAAGGGTATACCATGCAGTAAACATTAAGTAACATTTTAATTCTAGACTGCTCACCTTTTGCTGCTTGTGGTAATAATATCAAAGTCCTTTGGTATTATTTTACAGAGTAAATTTGCTTTACCTTCTTTGTGAGGAATCTGGGGGTGGCTGGTTTGGATTGTTGCTAGCTTGGGAAATAAAAGCACACATTTATGTCCAGGCTTATTTGTCCTGAGAAAACATGCACTCTAGATCTACCCAGAGGAATATTAAATGATAGCCAAGTCTCCAAACTTCTGCTTACATAAGCAATTACATTTAAAATAGAAATGCTATCTTATTTAGCTAGGTAAAATCTAAATGAAGGACAACAACTTTCAGTGACTCTTGCTTTCCCACTCAAGAGATTTATACAATACAATTTGGGGATTTTTTTTCTTATTAACACTAATTTTTAATTTAATTTAAAATGACATTTTTGGTAGGAGTAATAACTGACACCAAAATAGTTAATGCCATAAGGATGCTGCTTAAAAGAGAAACTAGAAAACAGGGCATTAATCTATAGCTGACTGAGAGTAATGTTTTTCATATGTCCTAGTTCACAAAAAAAGAAAAAAATCAAATCCAAATCACAGATATGCATAGAGCCTCTTTTGTAAACTGCTATCATACACTGCTTATGTACTAGTGAGCAAGGGTGCCAGGGTAGCACTTCAATTGGAAAGCAACAAAAAACCCCAAGCATTTGTGTGACCTCACCAAAAAAGCACTCAGCCCTCTCCCAGTATTTGTAAATCAAATGTCAGTTGTAGTGTTATTGTAAATACAGTTAAATAAACATTCTGCCCTTCTAAAATACAAATTCCAGCCTATCTCTTTCCCAGGTAGATCTCCTAGACTACAGACAATTGCAATAAATAAACTTTTACATGGTTCATATTGAAAGGACATTTCTATGTTGGCTGGGTTTTGATGGCAGCATTTCTCTCAGCAGCTCTGACACTACTTGCAATTAGCTTCTGTTCTTGGTGGACTCTAATCTTGTGATTTTACAGAGATCCTTAGATCCTTATTTTTGTTTTATTTGAAAGATATTAATTTTTTAGAGACACCAATAGATTTCTTGTGGCTTTACTCCAGCCAGCACTCACTCACTCACTCCCCTCCGGTGGCATGAGGGGGAAAATAGGAAGTGTAAAAGTGAGAACATTTGTGGGTTAAGATAAACACAGTTTAGTGGAGCAAAAAAGGGAGGGAAAAAAATTCTAATGATAATGATAATAAAAGAATTAGAATATACAAAATGAGAGATGCACAAAACAAATGCTCACCACTTGCTGACTTAGATCCAGCCGGTTCCCAAGCAGCAGCTGCTGGCCACCTTTCTCCCCAGTTTATGTGCTGAGGGTGGTGCCATAGAATATGAAATAACCCTTTGGTCAATTGGGGTCAGCTATCCTGGCTTTCACATTGCAACTCCTTGGGCCTCCTTGATGATGGGGTGGGGTGAGAAGCAGAACAGTCTTTGGTTCTGTGCAGGCACTGCTCAGCCATAATGAAAACATCTCTGAATTATCAACACTTTTTTCCATCCAAAATCCAAAACATGGCCCCATGCCAGCTACAAAGAAGGAAGTTAAAACTATTCCAGCCCAAACAAGCACAACATCATTCTACCTGTTATGTTTAGTTCTGACAGAGAGATGCCCTACTTTAGTCTTAGAGGTCCAGATAAGTCAGCTTACGCAGGCTTTGTAAATGCAAAGTCCATATAAAAAGGGAAAGTGCCTTATGGTCATCTTCTGTCAGGTGAAAACCAGCTGTCTGACATCACACAGCAGCTTTACCCAGCAGTTTGAGACAGGAAGTTGCTGAGCTGGAATTAATGGGGAGGAGACAGATTGATTCTTTGTGTATCAGCAAATCAGAAAGGTAATAATGAGAAAAAAGAGAGAAGTCTACATGCTGTGCTGGCTGTAAAAAGTGTGGAATTATAAAACTTCAGTTGATGTTGCTTTTAAAAATAAAATTCAGAGCTATTTGCTATTTGGGATATGAATACTGTGCTATGGAGAATTTAATTGCCAGTAAAATATACTTTGGAAGGTTACAAATACCTAAGGTTAGAACGATGTACCTGTTAGCTCTCTCAAGGTAAGTTTGAGGAATGTTTTGAGGTAGCCACATGTCACATTTAGTAATAGTCTTCTTCCATCTGTGCATGTCACAAAACTGCCTGGTGAACTCAGCAAGTGCATTTACACAGTGAGAATTGTGTTAGCATTTGAAATCCTCTTGCAAATTATCATCTATTTAATTTATTACTATAATCTTGAAAGTTTACCACCTACAGAAGCCAAACAGTCCAGAATATCCCTGATCCATGATCTAGAAAGCTGGAGGATTCTTGGGGCTATTATCTTAATTCAGGATTTAAACTAAACATTATGCACATTGACTAAGGTGGCAAATAAGATACCTAAGCACCTTAAAATTGAAATCCTGTCTAGCTGAATCAGCATATATGATTCCAATTTTTTCCTTAGAGAGTAGTAACAACAAAAAATACTAGTAAAAAAGAATCCTGGATTTCTCTAATTTCCACTTTCATTGTCTAACCAAGTTTGCACAACACTTAACAGTCCTTGTAAATTTTGTTTTCAAAGTTTTCAGACTTTTAAGCATTGACAGCCGCACAATCGTGTATGAACCACTTCTGGCAACAGCAAAAAATCCAAGAGCTGACAGAAGATTCATTATGTGCTTTGCTGAGTCTCAAATATAAGGGGCTAGAGACTCTGAAGAAAATTAACAGTATGACAAGAAACTACACAAAATATCTGTGTCCCCATGATGTTCTGGTTTGACTATTTGATTAGAAAACTCCTCAAGCAGAATGGTTTCAGCAATACTGAAACCTCAATTTTAGTATTCAGTTCATAGCCGAGGTGATTATTCAGTTCTTCCTTACAACCTCCATTACAGATGGTTTCCCTAAAATTTCCTTTAATGTGAAAATTTCTCTAATTGCTTCATTGTGCCAAGTGGAATATCTTGGAAAGCTTAAAATAAATGTATTCCACCATTTTGGAGCCAGAGAAATATTCGAAATTAGTATTAGTTAGTGTTTTAATTTTTCAAGTTCCTTCTTTGCTCTTTGTTCTTGAGCAATCAATGTGATTTTAATTTAGCCTTTTACCTTGAGACAAGGCATTGGTGGAGATGAGGAACATCTATTCTGATACATCTGTGTAAATAATTAAATGACGTGCATGATCTGCTTGCTTGCTGTCTGAAGTAGTGTATGATAAATTACCAAGTAGTCTTAGTGTGACATTTGTGTATGTTGTTTTACTTTTAACATGATTTAAAAACTGATTAAAAAGCCCTGCCAGACTTTTAATTGAGTGTTGGCACTTGCACATACAAAATCTAGTGCTTAACAGTTGTATCAGAACAAGTGCTCAAAGGTAAACTCATGTTAAGCTTTGGCAAATAGAAAAATGATAGTCTGTATGTGCCAATAGTAAGAGAATTAAGATTAATTAATAAATTGCAATTTGCAGCCACATATGTTCATAGTATTCTAATCTCCAAGTCAGACATTGCAGATTATTTCTATATCTATGACAGGGTTCATCAGTCATTGTTGCTTGAGATATTTTTATTTCATAGCACTAGAGAGCTGAACCATTTCAAATCTGATGAGAGACCAGAGAACAAGTGTGCAGTGTGGCCATATTCACCAGCAAGTGGCTTCAATCATGAGGAATATTACAATTGTTACAGATTTCAGGAAGGATGCTGAAATGCCATCAAAGAGCTTTGGATTTGTACTGTCTTTGGCTGAATTCAATACCATTAAAAACTTACAGGACATTTTAGAAAAAATATCTTCTCAGGGTTATCAATATTTTCTCATTCTTATGGTTGCTTTTAAGTAAAAGTGCATTTCTCATATTGGGGTTGACAATTTTCTGAAAATCATCCAACAGTTAAGTTCTTTGATAATCATTAGATTGCACATCTCTGGAAAAACACAGAAATAGAAATTTTTACTGTTCTTTCACAAATGGTATAATGAAGTTTGGCTTCTACAAATTTAGGCATATAAATTGAAAGAAACTAAAGGCAAAAATTTTCAGACACTGAAAACCAGGCGATTGAGCTTCCTTTTATTATGCTTCAAAATACTGATGTTGGGGAAAGGAAAAATACATATTTTTCCCATTTAAATGTTTGTTTAAGTGGCCTACCTCAACAATAATGTTACAATTCAAAAAATCTAATCTGCATATATATATATTGGATATATAATTATAGTTAAAATCTGTTAAATGAAAAATTTACCACTACTGAGCTTCTTCCAACCATATAAATACACAAACAGTAATTAAACAAGGTTTTGACAGCGCTAGTCATCTATTCTTTCAATTTCCTGCTGCTAACATATGAATTATCAGCCCCTGGATATCAGAATGAAATGTGTAATTGATAGCTGCTTGCCATTATTTTTCACCCCACCCTCCTCCCACCTCGGGAGCAACACTTTACAGCAGTCAATAACTTTAAAGTATGTATGTTTTGTAGCAAAATATGACTGATTTAGATCTAGTTTTATTTAATGCTTTCAGTCTTGAACATGCTCTACACAGAATTTTGAAGTACTGAATTAAGATGAGAGCATTGTTTGTTTTATGCCTGGCTCTCAGGAATTATGAGGCCAGACTCCCTCATATCTCACCAATAAGATGCAACAAACATTTTTTTAATGTGAATTTGATAAACCCAAAAAATCAACCCATTTTGATGAAGCCCAAAAGAATAAATTCACAGAAAGGTTCAAAATGCTTCGATATATGAAGAATCAGACTTGGAAGAGACCTAGTATTCTTAATTCATTGAAACAATGGGGAAATGAGGCACCAAGCAGTCAAAGAAGGTTTTAAAAAAGTTACTGGTTTTAATCACACTTAGTCTTTAATTTTTTTTATCCTTTTAGCAGATTCAATGTATGTTGCTTTTTTTTTTTTTTGTTTCATTTTGTTTTGTGGGTTTTTTTGATTGTTTTTTTAGACTGGTGTGAATTTTGTGTACCTTCATGAAGACTGTCAAGAGGAGGTGCGATGCATGAGCAGTACTATGTACACAGAATGAAATCATGGTGATTTAAGAATCCCAATTATCAGGAGCAAAACTACCATGCAACTGGCCTTGAGGAAAACTAGCTGACATGAAAAGGATAGATGAGACAATAAAAAGTGCTAGGTAAAGGGAACCTACACAAGTAATCCATAGGTTTATGCCACATGAAGAAGGGATAAGAATGCCTGCAGGGAAGTTATAGTACTGATCCCAAAAGCATAAATTCTAGCAAATCCACCTTTAACTAGTCACCACAGTTGATAGCTGTGGTACATGGGTAGCTAAGTAAAGTTATACTGGAACAAATCTGCTTTGGTTTTTTTTTTTAAACTTGCCTTTTAGGTTCCTTCACTTTATCATCTTATGTGTGGTAACAGGAAATTATTATGATGGGAGCATTTGTTGATGCTCATAGAGTGATCATTAAGCAAGGGTGAAAGAAATGTTTTACAATTAAGGTTCTAAAATGGTAATTTTAGAATTAAAATTTATTCTGTCTACCACAATACAACATATTCATCAGCTCAGTAAGCCATTTTGTCTGAAATATTTACCATTCTATACTCAGCTGTAATTATCTCTTTAGGAGTAATTCTTGGGACCGTGAAAATTTCTAATGTGGATATAATATAAAGCTTAGGCTTATGGTTACGTCAGTGTTCTGGGGTAATCTCTTGCTGAATGTGTGTGAACACTCCAGTCAAACAGCTTATGCTGAAGGAACAGAAAAGTGCCTCATGCCAGTGAATGAAGCAGTGTAGGTGTCAAGTATTGAATGCTTATGAAAAACTGCCTTGAAGAACCATTAACTGGAATTTACATGGGTAAATTGACTGTGGGGCAGCTCAGCCTTTGTAGGTGTGTGGGTACAGAAAATTCCATGTCCAGTCACCCAAACTGAGCTCTCAAGGGCCAACTTAAGTCTGAAGTCTTCACTAGAGTAAATGGAAAAAAGAGTTCAAACTATAAAGCTTTGTTTGTAACTTTGTATAAACATATTACAAAAAACTGTTAGATTACATAGATACAGTTTTTTAATGAAATTATTCACTGCTTTTTACATAAATTATAAGCAATACTGACACAGTAATTTAATATTACTTAACATAGAGAATCTTTTTTCTCCTTTAACTATCTCAGAAGATCCAGAGCCACAATTACTTTTACACAGTGAGTTTTCTGGCCTCTGTCAATAACAAATTGACACCAAAACATCATTTATTGATGTGTCGTCAAATGAAATGAGAGAGGGTTCAACGAAATAAATATTGAAATAAAGATTTCTCTTATTGCTGAAAGAGCAAAAGTCTATAATGAATCAAAATCAGAAATACAAAATCCCTTAGTTTTAATATAAAATATGGAAGTTTTTGCCACAGGTGACGTTAAATTTACTGTTACAGATGTTAGATTAAAAAAAAACAAATCTGAATTCTAAATTTTTTCCTTACCATATGAATGAGTAGTAATTATATATTCATGTGATAACATACAAGATCAAAAAGTTCTAGTAGCATACCAAGGCAATCAAGTTACCTTCTAAGGAATTAAAATAGAATGGATTCCCCTGGTATGTCAGAGAGGATTAGCTCCCCCGTAGTGTCCACCTTCAAGTGAAAGGAGCTACAGATGAGGGCAACTGTGAAATGAGAAAGCTGTAACCAAGAACTGGAGCAAAGCCACATGGCTTAGTAAAAAGGGAAAATCAAGCTCTGAGTGGTCCATTTGTTAAATGGGGCTGGTTTTCAGTCACCTTAAATCCCTGGATGTGATGGTTCTGGCTGTCATATTTGAAATGTCTGTTCCGTGACTACCTTGACTGGTGTCTTGGTTTGAAAGACAGGTACCTGCCAGCAAAAACTGGAATCTCCCTTTGAATAGAGAATGTAAACCCCCTCCCTCAGATTATTATAATTTTGCAATTGNGAAAAATGTGTTCAGTCTTCCTCTGGAGAGAAATCCAGTAGAAAAAGAGAAAACAAGCAGGGTCCCCTGGTACTCCAGTCCTTTCGGAGCGGTGTCCTCGGACCAAACTGCCTGCTCACTGCTGTTCCCCCGGAGAAACCTGCTGCCTCCTTTGTTTAAGTCAAGTATCCATAAAGTACCCAGCCATCAATTACCTAGCAAACCACCAGGAAAAAATTCCACAAACACAAAAGAAACAGATCCAACCCCCAACAACTGGTGAGCCAATATATTCCTGCAGTCCAGAGATGCCAGGATTCACCCCCTTCAGCAGAATTTATTTTACTCCGTTGTACTTTTTGAATTTTTGCTGAAACTAACTGGAAATGCAGTTGTTTTTGTGCTTTCTGAAACTACTGCCCACACTGTAGAGAACAGTTTTCCTTCCTCTCTCAGATTCTGCTATGAGAAAAGTGCTACCAAAAAGATAGGAAAATCATTGACAAAACCTTAGTGTTTCTGAAAGACAATTGAACACAGAAATACAGAAGTAAGTTTTTCAGACTGCATGTTAGGACTAAATTATTAGAATCCTCTTTTTTCTCTCTGACAGTTGCCCAGCAAATCTGATTACCTGAGCTTGTGGCTTTCTTCAGTGACGATGCTCAGCAGTATGTCCATAATTTAATTATGTATTTTTGTGTCTGCCTATATTAATATATTTAAAGAAGTCAAGAAGACACTGTCATAATATTCAGATAGAAGGTTTTGAATTGTTTGTTTTATTTTGATTTTTTTTGGTGAAGTTTTTTTATTGTTTTTTTGTTTGTTTGCTTGTTTGTCTCTTTTGGTTTTGTATTTTTTTTGTTTGTTTTATTAACGTGTTTTTGTGTTGCTTTGTTTTGTTTTGTTTTGTTAAAGAGAGCATGCAGAAAGAACATTCTCTATTTATCAGCTAGGTAAAAATGGGAACTACCCTCTAAATCTTAGGTACACTAGTATTTTCATCTGCTGAAGTTTGACAAGACTCAATGGCAACAGAAATAGCTTTTGCATAAAGGCTAGGAGCACAAGCTGGTAGTCTCAACATTTAAAGAGCAAAACTTGTAAGACGACAATCAGGGACTGATATTGTTTATAAAAGTAGATATCAACTTGGCTCCTCATCTCTTTTTTAATATGAAATTTGATTTTCTTTTTAAAGATTTTCTCTATTTACTGATTTAAAATCAGAAAATGAAGATAGGGCATAAAAATTTTGTCAAATCTATTAAAACATGAATTCTTGAATTCAGATGGACTTTTTAAAGTTATAAAATGTACAATCACTGAAATTCTAGCAGCTGGACTGAACAGTTCCTCTAAAAACATCTTTGCAGCATTAATTTTGAGACAGGTATGTGAAGTTGATAATCAAAAAGAAATTTTGACCATCCTGGCAAGACATTGAAGGACTTCAGTGGAAAAAAAGGAGTTGTTTGGAGAACAGAGGCCAAAATAATACTTGATACACCAGTAAAACTACACAGCAAAATTGCCAGACTGAAGTGGTGACTTCCTTCAGCAAACACTCCTGTATCTTGACAAAATGCTACTAGAAGCATACAAAGCACAGGACAGCAAAAATCATCCCAGAATCACAGAATGGGTCAGGATGGAAGGGACCACAGTTGGTCATCTGGTCCAGCCTCTTTGCTCAAACAGGGGCATCACAGAGCGCATGGAACAGAATTGCATCCAGACAGTTATTGAGTATCCCCAGGGAGTGAGACCCCACAGCTTCTCAGGGCAGTCTGCTCCAGTGCTTTCAGTGGAGCATGAACTTCCCATTTCAGTGGGAATGAAATTAAAAGAAAGTAAAAACAATGAAAAGGTTTTATTCTTTTTCTGTCTGTGTGTATTTTTTTCTGAATATATTTCGCTTTTTGTTACTGGTGCAGATTTTTTTCAAAACACATCCTGGCCTGTCTTTGTTCTCAGTATCCGAGTTAAATCAGTTTTGCATCCAAGGTAAGCTTTTGAATCTATATTAATGTGTTCCATATCAGGCTGACATCCTTTCTGTTAGGCTTTGTCTTTGCTCCCTTTAAAGCTTGTAAACTGCTGTAGATAAAGGACTCCTCTCTCTGTACATCCTGTTGAAATCTGCAGAAAAAGCAATTTTCTATTACACTTGAAATTCAGCCTGTAATTTAATGTGTATCACACAGCTTTGTCTAACTGTAGACAATCATGTTTTAACAATAAGTACTTTGGCTGTGGAAGTGACTGTACAGCATTTTTCCCTCACCCCCTGATTGCATCATTTGATGTTGGAATGGCTTCACTAGAAGTAGTGGTGTCCCTTTAAACATTTCAATTTAATCATATAAATAAACTCATGGGAAAAACTGGCAGATTATAGGCAAAATTGGTCTGCATTAGACAAAGAGACATAAAGAGACATTTTATCATACATAAAATTTTGAAGGAACAATGATTTGATTGATCACAATTTGCAGATAAGTATTTAAACTTTATTATTTCATGATTATACATTGAATCTAAACTGGATAACATCTTGCATAAATTGACTTTAGGTCCTCACTATTGATCACTTGCTGCATTTTCATGATTACACCATTTGCAATACTTTGGAGAAGACTGACCGAAGCTTTTGTTCCAATTCCCGCAGTGAGAGCTCAAACCAGATTTAGTCCTTCATTTGCCTTTGTGTTTCTTTTCTGTCTCAGCCAGAAGATGAATTTTGATTCCTCTTGGGCACTTAAACTTCCAAATCAGAATGTTTCCTGTCACACAAACATTGCAGAGGAATGTTGGCTGTACACATACTGCTTTCACTAGCTACCTTAGTTTAGGGATATTCCTGCCTTGCAGTATCTCCCCCACCCATATAATAATATGCTGAATACACATACATTCAGTATATTACTGCCAAAACAAACACTATATTTTATATGTATTATTATTAATATATATA
>WBNO01013202.1:4472-62803 GCA_013400575.1 Peucedramus taeniatus | reverse complement strand
CCATTGACCTGCAGTGCAGCGTGTGGTCCTGCTGCTGAGTTGATCTTGGACCTAGTTCATGGTTCTGTTAGTCTTTAATAAAGAATAGCTTTATTAACAGCTACTTTTGTGTTGACTCACGCTGATCTCGAGTGGGAAGGTTCTCAAGGTAAGGTGTGTTTAGGATAAGGATTTTTTGTTCTTTTGTTACAATTGTATGTCAGCAAAGAACAGGATGAGCTTAGTTTTGAGAGCACAGTGTGAGACTTGATTTTTCGATGGAAGTCTTTTGTCAGTATGAATGCAACAAAATGCTTTCCCAGGAGGAAGAGAATAGAAAGCAACTTTTCATAGCTGAAATGGGTACTATAAACAGTGGAATGGCAGAGAAGGATCTTATTAAAATGTTGATACATCTAAGGGAAAAGGAGTTCTCATGAATGGCAGCCTTGAGAGAACAAAACTTAGAGATGGAGCTACAAGAAGTGTTTAAAGATCTTGTCGTATGTCTTACAAAAGAAACTATTTTTCTGTTAGATTGTGGTGTTTGCTTTATTTCACCTTCTATATATCCAGGCTATAGCAATGTAAACTATATTAAAGGTGGAGCAAGAGACACATTGCATAAGAGAATGCTGCTTGTTATATTATGTCTGGGTGACTTAACAGCTTATGCTATGACTTACTTTTCCTTCATGGAAGAGGAACCATTTTAATTAATTAAAGCATTTTCTTCTAGAATAATTCTATATCATTTCCACCATAGTTGCTTAGATCATGTTACTTTGAATACAGTTAAGAATAAAGCTGTATAGAAAACTTAAACCCTGATTTTTAACTTGACAGTGTGTAGCACTATATTTAATATGATAATCTGAGTCAAGTTTTCCTTTGTGATGCTTAGAGTAAAACCTGCAGTATTTGCAATTTGCAGATCAGTAGATTGCTTTTCTTTTTGCAGATTTTTAAGGCTTTAATATTAGTGGATATTAGTAGATATCTTGTTTGTTCCAGCAAGTAAATCTTATTTTTCTGTAACATTTGGTGCATTGTTAACTTCTAATCTCTTATTAGCAGAACACAGAAAATGAAGTTTGTAATTCCAAGTACTTTGCTATCCCAAGAAGAAAAAAGCCAACATAGTCCCATAACAAAGTATTTTTTTTTGTTTGTGTCAACATAGAGTAAAGGAATAGAAACTTTTTTAGGTTTTTTAATTGGAGCAATATTTAGGGAACACTGTATACACAATAAAATAACACTGCACCTATCTTGAAATAGGACAGTCTTGTGCCTTTTGGACTCATAAGGCAAGCTACAGTGTTGTGAGTGAAGGATGGTAGGGCATGGGATGGTAGCAGAGCTTCTCAGAGCATTGCTTTTTCTATGGTATCATCACAAATACATGAAAGCCAGTTACTACAGCATAAAGATTTTTGGTTATGGGCTATGTCTTTACTGCTTCAGTGTTAGTTTAACTGTGAGGGAGGGAGAAATTCATGTATATAGCAAGAAAAATCTGAGATGCAGATTTCTTTACATCAGTATAGGTAGGATTAGGCACATTGAGAGAATCTTACAGAATTTTTTTTTCTTGTTTATGCCATGTTTAAATGAAGATTGTTACAGTTAGGAGTAACCACGTGTTATGTAGCAAGAAGTAATGATGTGGTAATTGTTTATTTTAAGTAAGCAAATTGAGTTATGTAAGATTTCTGAAGGCCTTAAATACCTGACTTCAAGAGTGAAGTAGTTTTGCTGATTGGTATGTGTCCTACATAAAAGGAAGGTTTTGGTGATGATAAAGTGATTGTCAAGTCACTGTTTATCCTAAAATGACTTGATTTTTGTCTGTTTATTAACTTAGATGTGGTACGAAAAACATATCAGTTACATGGCTTGTTTTATGCCTTTGGTGATGTGCAGTGGAAAGTTGCCTATGCAGATTTGATTTGTGGAAGTGGTGTTACATAGGTAAGTCATTCTGATGACTTCTGGTCCAGGGAGGAATGAGGATGAATATTGTGTCATTGACTAGCTTTACAGTAATTTTCAGTGAAGAACAGGATCAGATTTTATTTTCTCTAGTAGTGTATAGATTCCTAGTAGAAGTTAGAAGTGATGCTAATAAGTGGAAGACAAAAATTTCTTCTGTGCTTGAGGCTTTTTGTGCCTTGGATTTTTCTTTGCTGTTGCTCTTTTCCAGCTTATAGGAACAAGCCAAATGCAAGGAATTAGGGAAGCATGACCTAACATGTTCTTCCCCCTATGTATGGTAGGTATTTATTCTCAATGGGTCAAGAAGAAGACATTTTGTCAACTTCAAATATGTTTGTTATGCCTAATGTGTTCAGAACCTTCAAAGCTTTACGTAAAAACAGACACATTGAACAGACAGGATTTACCAGGCAGCATTGGACATAGTTTAACGAAATCCATCGCCCTTCTGAATTTACAAAGTTAGCAGTGTTTTTGTAGAAATCTGTGACCAGATGACCTTTCCCCATTTGCCTTTTTCTGATGGATTTCTGTTTATGCTTGAAAGTTGGATATCGAAGGTCTTCTGACCTTGGAAATTGATCTACTTGAATTCTCTAGAGCCTGAGCTGAGGTACCTTTAGATCCTGCTCTGAGGTTTACTTGCTCAGCATGTATAGTACTTTTCCTGTTTTGTTTTGACTTCTCATTTCTCTTCAGTTGACTGTTTGATTTTATATTGAAGGAAGCATTTATAAGAGGCTGAGCTGAAAAAGTTATTTTTTGTTTTAAATGCCAGAAACTGACAAGCAGTGTTGGTTCTTGGCTCTGTCTGGGAGTGGAAGAAACACAGGAAAATTCACTTCGGCAGATCTAAGTGATGATGCATTTGGTGAGTTCTTTCCTAGGATTAAAACAAGCCACCATGAGTGTTTGCCACTCTCACAGTAATTACTAAAGCTCAGAATTGGTGTTTAAACGATCGTAGAAAACACCTTTAAGGAATTACCTTGTGTAGTGGTGTATTTCTGAGCAAACTGAAATACCTTACTGTGCTTTTTTTCCTGTTCCATTTTTCTGAAAGGAAAAAGCAGCAAAAGCTTGTGTGTGAAAGCACCTTTGTATTTGGCCCACAAGACACAGTGCTGACCTGTAATCCTGGGGTATTGGTATTGAATGTCATTCTGGGGATGTTTAAAGAAAAAGCTGAACATTTTTAGAGAGCTGGAACAAAGCAAGTGTCTGGAGAGGATGCGAGTTTTCAAGTGTTGCAAAATACACCCCCTAACTGATTTTTCAATGTTGGGTCTTGGAAAAGTAGTAATAATCTCCTTAAAACAGCCTCACATAACTTTGATTTGATCTTATTGGCATCACTGGAATTAATTGTTGTACTTAGAACTGTAATCTGCTCTCTTACTGACGTACAGGAGAATGGGAAAAAATAATTCAGGTAATATAATTGATGTGTATTGACTTATTACTTGCTGTAACTTGAAGGAAAAGTATGAGCCTTCTCATTTATTTATTAATTCCAAGGAATTGCCAAGGTGATTTCTTTTCTTAGTCCAGCCTTGTTCTATAACCTAGAGAATTTTTGAACTAAGATGATGGGACAATCCAATACATTACATCATTTGACTGAATTTAATGTGAGCTCCCTAGAGTGGAACTTCTTAAATCAATAGCATTAGAGCCACTCATTTTTAAAGGAAATGGCATGAACCAATAATGACAAGCTAGCAATAAAAGAGGGAATAGCCTTTTTGGAGGCATTTCAAAAGAATAAGCCTGTTCTTAGATCTTCTGATGTGTGATCATTTCAGAGACACTCAAACTACTTAGCTAATGTTGAAGAGACCAAATCAGAAAGCTGGCCATATGCTGTCTCTGTATAGAATGAGAGAGATACAAGATTCTTGCAATATGATCAAAGATGCTATCCACAGTTAGATGCATAGTACTTTAACACACAATTCCAGACCACCTTTAAGCCTTAACTGAGGGATTTAATTAACTTGTGGAAATTTGAGTACCTGTACAAAAACCAAAGGTAGTTGAAGAATAGTGTAAAGAAGCTTTAAAAGGCTATGAGTACAGGTTAAATGTATTCCTTTAAAAATGCAAACCAGATTGTACTGTTGTCAGTTGACTTAACTGTGATTCTCCTTAAAGGAAAGGACTTCTCAAGTGTAGGTAGTTGCTGATTTTTCCCCAGTTTTACAATAGAAATAAAAATGGTTAAATCAGCGCAACAGCTAGTATTGGCATTGTCTTTTTCAGGTGCTGAGAAGGGGCTGCATTGTTTCCTGTTCTCTTTTACAGGACTGATAGTTTAACTGATTCAGTATTACGAACTGATCCACAGTATTAAAAATAGCTTGGACCTGGAAACACTAATAGGTTAGGAGATGTACAAGGTAGCAATAAGGGACTAGATTGTGTTTTGTCTATCCTATGTAAATCTGTATAAACTCGGTTTTAACAGAATACATAATTTAGAGCAAATATGGTTCCAGAGATGAAGTCATACAAGGAATTAGATATGAGAAAATACTTGTCTTCAGAAGATCAGAATAGCAAAGGAGAAGATACTTCTGTGTCTTTGAGCAGCAAGAGGTTGTTGTGACAATCATTCTACAAGACTGCATTCCCAGTGCAAATCAGTATTTTTTTGTACAGGTTGTCTCACTGGGGATTTTTTTTTGTGCTTCACTGGATGAGACGTTCTCAGATGACTTTCCTATCTTCATGCCTATAAATAAAGCTTGAAATTCACTTTCTCTTCAGTACTATTTTTTTTTAGAAATTCTTTGTTTGCTTTCACAGCATCTTATGGAGATGTGGTGAAGCTTTCTTAGTTGATACTAATCTTAATCTTACAAAGTATGCAATAAGGAGCTTGATTTGTGTTGCTCAACCCTTCTGGTGGTGATGGCAGCACCATGTGGCCATTAGCTACAGAAGGGCCACTAAGGTGTCACGGGGGAATTTTATCATGTGCCAGCAGTTCTGTACTGAAGATACAATTTTTCCATGTCTTTTTTTTTTCCCCCTGTGACTTTATGGAATGAATGTGCCTGTACACTGGCATCTGTCATGTGTTTGAGGCAGTGGTAACTGAGTTACTCATGTGCTTGGGGCTGCCAAACAAAGATTAGATCCTCCTTAAGTGGGGTCAAGGCCAGGGTTTCAGCAGACTCTGCCAAGTCATGGCATTCTGACACTGTAAAGCAGTTGCCACTGTGGTGGCCCTGGGGACTGGAAACTTCAGTGATGTTCCACTTTGTCTGTCAGGCCAGATTTTAGGAGCCTGTGCTCTGCTAAACAGGGTGGCAGCTGTGTGAGTATGGCAAGGTTTGGTTTTGCTAGACTTTCAAAATAAGTTGTTTGGAAAAATAGGTTTAACATAAGGGAACTGAGTATCATATGAATCAAATTCCTTCAACCACATGGTGTGCTTCATAAACTCTTCTGTCAGTGGTACGTGAATGCTTAGAGAGGGTGTGTGGATGGTCCCTTGTGAGGTTGGTCTGCTCGGCCTTGCAGCCATTTGAGAGCAAACCCCAGCGGCTTTACCTGCGAGCACCTCTGGTGTCCCGGGGAGAGCCTGCCCTCTCTCAGGTGCTGCCCGGCCTCTGGGGACCTCCTGTGCGGGGCCTGGCAGTGACCGGGGCTCCTGCCCTGCACTTCCAGCCAGGCTCTGTCTTCCTTCGGGTGCTCCCACCATGGCCCTCACAAACAGGGCCTCACGGGCGGCCCGGAGGGGCCGGCCCGGCTCTGCCATGATGAGTGTCCCCCTTCGTGCCCCATGCCTGGAGCTTCATCCCCAGGTGGGTTTGTCCCGTCACCCGGCCTCCTTCGGCCAGTGCCTTACTGCGTTACTCGTTTTCCAGTCCTTTGGCCTGTATGGACTTCCTCCACGCTTCTTCCCTTTTAAAATGTTTTGTTTTTTAACAGCTCTTATCCAGCTCTGGAATTATTTTCATTTTATATTGTAAGTACAATTATGGGGTTAATTGTCTTTATGGATCACAAAGGTTTTATGAGCTTTCAATTTCTTTCCAGGGACATGCAAATTTTTTTTTGCCTCATATTAAGTAAGTCTAACCCCTTCAGTATATACCCCTCTGCTTGCTGGCTATTCACCTGTTTTATCAGACAGTCTTCAGTTTAAGTTGCTTAAAAAATCCCATTGTGAATAAGTAAGAAAGAAGTGTGAAGTGTAGCTATTTCCCAGAGGGCTTGCAGGGGTCATGGTGTGGCCTTTGGTGTCCCTTCCTCTCTAGGATGTACCTGAGATACCAAGCTTGTATGTCATAAGACATCAAGATAAAACTATGGTTTTTTCATGAGTATTCCTAACTATTGAATATTTGCTAAATCTAATGCTGTATTAAGTTTTATAATATTTAGAAATGCCTAGACTTTCACAGTGGAGACATCAATGAGGATGTTGACACTAAGGTGAGGGATTAAAAGGGAAACAAAGCTAAAACCAAAATATTTGAGGTGGAATTTGGTTGTGTTTTACCTATAAGGTTTCCAGCTAACATCACATTTGAGGAAAATCCTTTTCCATGTGTCCAGTTTCATATCTGTGCAGATTTATAAACAAAGCACAAAAAGATTTATAAATAGTAAGTATGTAAAATTAAAATGGAAACATTAGGAGTAGGCAGATTACTATACACCACTAAGAACAAAACCAGCATGCTATTTCTTCCTTGTTCTGGTATCTACATTGTAAGAAATCCTGCTTTTTATTGCTCTCTCTCCAACACTGAAACAGTGTTTAAGAGCTAGAAGAATTACCTTATACTGATTAAATTTAGAGAAGCACAGAAATGAGTATTTCATGCCATAGAACCATAGACAGCTGAAGCACTGCACATTCCATATAATGGATGACCAAAAGTGAGTTGCATCACAGTGTTGACACTAGTAAAGTTCATATTCCATTTCTAAATCTAGATCTGAGTAATTTTTAGACATGGTCTGTGTTACTGTATTATGCGATTTAAATAATTTTATAGTTAAAAACCAACCTTCAGAATATTTGTTCTCTTCACTCCAAAGAGTGAATTTGAATATAATTGTTGCTGGGTATTAAATCTGATTTTCTCTCTCATGACCAGTGACAGAACTTGAGGAAACAGTATGAAGCTGAGTCAAGGGATGTTTAGGTTGGATGTCAGGAAAAGGTTTTTAGTCAGAACGTGGTTGGGCACTGGAACAGGCTCTCCAGGGAAGTGTTCACACTATCAAGCCTGACAGAGTTCAAGAAGTGTTTGGACAATGCTCTTAGGCACAGGTTGTGACTCTTGGGGTGACCTGACCAGGGCCAGGAGTTGGACTCCATCCTGATGGGTCCTTTCCAGCTTGGTGTATTCAATGATTCTGTGATTCTGCTGGTATTAAAATATGAAGACCTTTAAAATGGTCAGCTGCATATAGCAACAAGGAGAGGGAGAATTCTTTGCTTAAACATTAATTGGAAGGCATAGGTATTTGTTAGATGGTGGAGGTTTTCCAGTAAAAGTTGCTTTATGACACCTTGTCCTTCCCATCTGCATGGTCTGGCTCGCTTCCCTTTGCACACTCACACATACAAAGAGAAAGCACTTTCTAAAGTTTATTGTATTTCAGTTCCCTGAGCAAATGCAGAAGAGCTCTCTGAGAGTGTGATACTATAGGATTTTTTTCTGCAATAAGGCAAAGTAGAAAATGTGATTGTAACCTCTGTGCTGTCAGTAGAGCTGAAGCAAGCAGCTTCATCAGTTGGACACAACACTGTTGTAGAGACATTGTATTTTTTGGGTGGTCTTGAGTGAAACACTAGTTATTTACCAAGTACCAAAATCAAGATTTTCTTAACAGCTAAGTTTGATACTAAATTTACAGACTTACAGCAAAGTGTCTTGTGAAAATAATTACTACTAAGGAAATCTAAGCAGCTTACAAAGAGCGTTACTACAGTTCTTACAGGGACACTAGATCATTGTAACTTTTATATTTGAGAGTTTGAGAGTTAGCAAGCCTTTCTTTTCACAATAGCTCCATTGGAGAAGTACAATTTATTGTTTTGTTTTTCCTTCCCATTAACAGTGCAATGTTAGCATTATTTGTTACAAGGACATACTTTTGGTTTTGTCTAGAGCTGAGGCATCATTTTATGTTCTTTTTATAGAGTATATGGGAGGGTTGATGCAGGTTCTAATACAGATGATTTAACATATGTACTCATGTTTTATAGTACTTGCTTTGTTTTCACTCAAGATTTCAACTAATATATACAGATAAAATCGTGGTGGTTTTGGCTGTTTGTGCCTTTGAAACAGAGCTTAGTACTATGAGTCAAGAGAGGATGTTGTCTATGTGTATGGTGTGTGTGCAAATGAAATCTGAATTTGTCTCCAGGAAGTTTTTTTTATACCATATTAAGATTATTTGGAGGTGTAGTTTTTTGATAGGACTTCTTTGTAGGACTTCAAATAATTTCATTTGAAAGGATTTATGTTAAGTACAAATACATTTCGACATAGCTTCTATACTTTCCTTTTACTCTTTCTGTAAATGTAAAAATTTACCCAAATTGCAGATGAAACCATTGTCTACTGACTTCCTGCTAGTGTCCTCGCAAAAGCATCTGGAAGTTTTATTTCTAGAAGTTTGCAGTTGAATTCAGTTTTCTTCCTTTTGTAAGTTTAGATCTTCCCTGAAAGAAGAAACCACAAACAACACAACCCCCTCATTTAAACCCCAGTGTCCTTGACTATTTAAATATTGTCCATAATATATTTCCTTAAAAGTTACAAGCTTTCTTAACGATAGCAGATTTAACTCACTTGTGATGAATTTGATGCATAATATCCTTTCTCCTTGCATGTGCCAGAACTTGTCAAACTGCTGTAAACATTGCTTTCCTTCTAATGGTGGGTCCAGACCATTTCCACCTCACAGTGCCCCCAACTGAGGAGAGGTCGTGGCTCAGCTGAAGTAAAACGTTCCAGCTGCCACCGGATAGCCTCTTGCATAAGCACATAATCAACTTACATTAAGAAACAAAGTAAGTCATTATCTCCTCTTATCAGAATACTTGCTCCATTTGAATTCAATGTACGGTGTCTAATTGA
Organism: Peucedramus taeniatus; assembly: GCA_013400575.1. Taxonomy (NCBI): domain Eukaryota; kingdom Metazoa; phylum Chordata; class Aves; order Passeriformes; family Fringillidae; genus Peucedramus; species Peucedramus taeniatus. Next base: position 53,711 of record WBNO01013202.1, on the reverse strand, counting down.
CCTCTTAGGAGCCATGTGTACTAGAAAAAGAACTAACAGATTAACTGGTAGACTCACAGTCTTGCTCTGCACTAGACCTACAGTAGCTATTTGCTTCCAGGGGTAGGATATGGTAACTGATATGGCTGCTGTGGCAAGGCCTCAGATGCAGTCATATTCTAAAAAGTAAAATAAATGGGGAAATATTTTCTGCTTTCCTTGATTTTAGTCATAGCTGCTTATTTATAAGAAAAAATGTTGAGTTTTCTTTTCTGTTTATATTGTGCCTCCTATGATGATTCAAGTTGGGATCTATGCCTGGTATTTATTAAATGCAGATGTATTTTATTTCTAAGGAATTGTCTCATAGAATGCCTCCTAAAAACAAGAAAGATTATTGTTTCTAGATGGCAAAAGTAAATTACTTTCCCCTCCTGAAATTCTCTCTTACTTATGGATTGTTTCTTCTTACATTTAGAGAAGGGGAAAAAAAGGAAAGTATTAGGAAGTGGACAGAAATAACTCCTGTAAGACATTGTACTTCCAACCAGGGCACTGCCAAGGATTACTTATCTCATTTGTAGTAATACTCCTTGGGCTATCACCTGAAGTTTTATTTTTGGCACTATCCTTTTGGTATCTTACCTCATTTTTGTTGCCTACAGGATAGCTGATACTGCCTTTAGGATAAATGTCCTGAAGAGTGTCCCATGTCATCAAAACATGTTTGGAAATGTGGGTTTTACAAAACTGGTTGTGTGCTCTTCTGCAAAAATCAAACATGCCTCATTCATCAGAAGTTTGTATTTCTGTCTGTGGGTGAAGTAGGATTTCTAGAGTCTTGTTATTTTACTGCTTTTTGGGGGGAACAAAGAAGTTAGTCTAGAACAAGGATTTTTGATTTGATTTAGGGATTGCCTTTGGCTTTCAATGTTTTTAAAGGTTTAAGGTAAAGAATTACCTAACAGAATAAATGTCATGAGTGGTTAGACTTTTGTTTACAAACACAGTTGTGACTGAAATTGGCCTGGTAATCAATAAATTCATGTTAGCTGGTTTAGAGAGCATAGAATTGCCTCTCCTAAAATCACTGAATTCTAGGCATTTGTCTTTCAGTCTATGCAACCAGCTGATACATGGAAGTTGTTTGATCTAAACCTCTGCTCAGAAGATGGGCAGTTTTATGGTTCATTGAACTTTGAAGTCAGTCAAATCTGATTCACACTTGCTTATTTGTAGATAGTATCAAATGATTACAGAGTACAGAACTGCTGTGTACCTTTGAAAGAAGTAATATTTGGAATATGTGTTACAGGATAATAACAGTATTGGGTATTCACTTTATATTTTATTCTTATTTCCTCCACACAGATGTAAAAAAAAACCCAACACAGCGTGACAAGCTAGTTCAATAGTCCTCATGGCTTTTCCTAGGCCAGTTTTGCAGCAATTGAGAATTTTCAGTTTGAGGTTTTTTTTTCGCTTGGACTGATTACAGGAATTTCTAGTGCTGCAGGAGAAGACACATGAGGGGGCATGCTGTTTTCTGAGAATTAGTTTTATTAAGCATGAAAGCTGAAACTTTAAAAGAACATTTGTCTATTGGACTGTTTTCAAAAAGAGCACTAGGGAAAAATCTATTAAAAGTATTTTCGTTGCTGTTGTAGTAACTCCATTTCTTAAGTATGTGTATTCATTTGAAACAAAAAAAAAGTTTGCAAATGTGCTTTTTATGATTATCTAGCTATTTCATTTTGCAGGTTTTACCTGTCATAAACAGCAGATTAAAATAGATAATCCTGATGATTCTGGTTCAGTAGTTTTTGGTATTTGTTCAGTTGAAGTAATATCTCTCAGGTATTATTCTTCTATTACAAAGGTGCATTGTTAATTTCTTGTGGTTTTTTTTCTAAGATAATCTGTCATACAGGCTGACTAAAAGCTGGGTATATTCAACTTTGTTTCTAAAGGAGCTGTAGGGCCTGTGATGCCCTTAGGTATACGTATGCTTTTTCAAATTTGCTAAATAGATGTCTTTCCTGCCAGCATGTACTGGGAGCTTATTTCTGTTTGCATTTCCCAAAATGTCTAGTATAGAGACTCTGTTTATTGAGAGAAAATGTGTTTAGGTTTTTTCTTGGTTTTTTCCTTTGCTTATCATTGAGAAGGGAAGGAATGGCAGATCAGCCTTTGAAGTCTGAGAAATATTTCTTCAGGAAGATTTTTAAAGATGAGTTGATGTTGTGGAATATGTTTGTCTAGGGGAAAAAAAATTGTGATTTTTCTTAGATTCTAAAGTCCTGAGAGTTTTATGGCAAAAAGCAACTATCCCATCACAAGTTGTTTTTAAGGGATGATGTATTGTAACTACTTGCCTCCATCCCTCCCCGCATCAAAGATGTCACAGCAGTAAATCAAAGCCTAAAAGTCTGTGACTTCTCTTATGTTTTTATGTATGCTTTTGCTGCTGCATAGAAACCAGCAGCATCAAAAGGTTGTTAAACCTCTTCTCTGAATCACTGAATGACAGACATGTGAGGTTGAGATTACACTTATCATCTCATCCCAGGCAAACCTGAATAACCTCCTTTGCCTTTATTATCAAAATCATTGCAAGTCAGAATATATTAATCTCAACCTACAGTACTGTTCTAGACTTGATAGAAAAATCTTTCTTTAAAAGCACCTTTCCTTTTCTGCATGAAGGGCACAGAATAGTTTTGATATATTGAAGTACAGTATGGACATTTTGTCTTCCACATAATAATAAAACGAGGTGTATGGATCACTGAAAGCTTAAAATAGCATCCCTGGTATTGTATAATTTTAGTGATACAAGTCTCATAGTAACAGTTTAAAGTGGGACATAGCTACAGTTCTGTTAAAGTCAATTTGAACCATCTTTGCTTCTGACCGAGTGATGGTCTTTCATACTGTACTTAGTATACTGGAGCTTGACTTAGATGTGTTGGGTGTACTGTGTTGACATTACTTTGAGTTCTCTGGCTATTATTAATGCTTTTATTAGTAGTATTTTACAAGTATGAAATGTTTACTTAGGGTGGCCGTTTTCATTGTAGATCAACTTGTAGTACCTTACAGGTGACTGACTATATGTTGAGAAAGTGTTTTATTTAAGTGTTCCTCACCTTTGCTGTATCACAAGTTTCCTCTGAATTATTGATGATGTCCTGGTTTAAAATTCATCCTGTCTTCACTGAACTGTTTAAGATGATAAAAACTGAAAGTCTGTCCTTGAATTCTGGTATCCTGCTTGTACAGGGATTAGTTAGATACTGGAGTTTCTGACTTCAGTTCCCAAAGGAACTGAAGTTATAAAACCTTCATTAAGTAATAAACTTAAAGTGAACTTTATAACTTCATAAAGTTATAAACCTTCATTTTCGCTGTTCTAAATGCTAAACATTGACTATTTTGATTTCTTGAGTTTGTGATTTAATTACTTGTGTAACAAATGTTCTGGACTTTCTAGATTTTTTTTTGACTAGCAGTTGGCAACTAGCTTCTAACTAAACTGTCAGTATTGTAATGAATTTTTTAAAATGTTATGTATCTTATTCTGTATGTGACTATGTGACAAAGAAAATAGCTCTAATGTAAAATAATGGTTTTGTATGAATATATAACTTCTAAAACACAGCTAATAGTAGCTGATAAAGTTTATTTTTTGTAAATATTTGACTTATTACTAGTCAGAAATTCTTGAAGCCTTTTGATGTTTGTAAAAGTACAAAGTTGCGAAATATTTATTGTACTTCAGATTGTTCAGTTGCAAGTCTTTAAATCGGTTCTTTGAGAGTAAAAGTAAATATTAAAAAGTTCACTGCATCAAAAGAGTTGTAAAGTAATGTTTAATCTTAATGGAATTCACATTCCTTAAGTGCAGTGAACACAAAAGGGATTCTGAAATCTTTTGGTTATTGGTATCATAAACTTCTTATGCATCATGAGTAGGTTTACTTATAGTCCTGACGTGAACACTCAAAAGCTACTGAATGTCCTTTATGTCATTTTATATGTTTAGAAATATTGTCTTTCATTAGCGTAGACTTTATCTGAAGTCAGATTTATGATCCTGATGCCTGCCAATTTTGAAAAATTTAAAAGATCTTCACTGTTACACATGAGGATTGAATGTGGCATTTCATCAGCAACACCTATGTGTTAGTAGGTGAAACTGTAAAATAGAGTTTGTGACCTCTTACCTGAATCAACACATGGCTTTTTCCCCTGAAATACTTCAACACATGGCATTGCTTTGCAGTATAGGAAGAAGTAATAGCTTAAAATTTTATATTCCTTGAATGTCAAATAGCTCCAAATAAATGTTTCATTAACCTTATAGTCATCTGTAATTATGGTCCTTCCTTCTGTTAAAGCATCTGTGTGTTCACCAAGCTGAATTTGCATTACATCACATTTGGTGCTGATGTGCAACAAATAGCATGGAGATGAAGGAAAATGCTAGGTAGCTTCTAAGGCTACATAATTAGTCCCATTATTCTGAACAGCCAAGTTATTTTTGAACTACAAGTTCAAGATTTCTTCAAGATGAAGTATAGGGGTACTGGGGTTATACTGTGACTCTTCAAATAGTGCTCAAAAACAATTGCATATAGGAGAGAATTTGCATGTTACACTGTGCAGGGAGTATGGCAAAATATGATTACTCATAATAGGAAACTTCCCAATTGGCATTGTCAATTTGACTTATTCCAGGCCTTCCAGGCTGTTGATAAATTTACCAGTAATGCAGGGAGAGTTTGGCATTTGTACTATACCTGTTTACTTCTATGGATAGTTCTGTCAACTAATGTAGTCTGGGCTTAGTGGGAGTAAGTTCAGGACCAGCCTACATGACCAAGATCTTAATTTGAAAAATTGTTGAAATATGACACCTGCCAATTTTACTGAGTATTTAGGTTTCTCCTTATAGATGTGGAAAACTAACAGGTAGCAATTGCTTTAGTGGTACAGCATTCAGTAGCACCCACGTGGTAGTTTTTCTCTCTCAATTTTATCTTGGGTTATTTGCTTCTGATAAAGTTGCAGCCTGACCTCAGGTATGTGTGGTAGCATAGCTACAGATATATACCGGGAGACTTTTTTTAAATTAGCCTTTGTGTAGGAAAAAAACAACCCCAAAAAGGTGTTAGAGTCACCATTCTTTAAGAAACTGTAGTTCAGTATCAAGTATAAATAATTAGATATGTAAAAGCATATAGAGAGATGAGTTTACAGTAAATATTTTGGTGATTCTCCAGTATAAATAACCATCTTTAGGTTGTTATGGATGGAACCGTTTGTGTAATAACATTTGTACATTCTTTGCTCACTGACTTGGTGGCCTGCAAGACCAGCATCTTACAAGGTGTTGGTTTTGTGGTATCATTATATAATACAAGAAGGTTGCCCCACCTTCTGTCTGCTGGAATCATAGCTTCACTAGCTCTGTATCCACTTAGGAATGAAAATCATTTTGAAGTCTAACAGGCATTGACCATTAAGATAGTGAGTAGTTGCTACTTGGCAGTGAACGTGTTTTACAGATTTAAATGTTATGACAAGGGTTAACAATGGGGGGAGGTGTTTTCTTGGCATCAAAACTACATTATATTTTTATAGTAAAAGTAGGAATAGAGGTCTGCTGCTCATCTGTGTGTCAATAGACCGCAGAGTGCAATATAGAGTTATATATAATGTATATAGATAGAATTAACTATCATTTTTATTTTTTTCATCCATAGTTTACATGAACAATTTAAAGTCATTTAAAGACCAGCAAACATATAGATGAGGCATTTTCACAGCCCTTGTACTAAGTATAAAGAATGAAGAAGTGCATGTATTTTAATTGTCTTTGGCCTGGAATTTAGATGGGAATTTGACTTTTTCCCCTTTTGTTTGCTAAAATCCTAGTGGAAGGTGGTGTCACTCTGGCCAGTTCTCATCATGTCTGATAGTAATTTACTGTTCTAAGTGTAAAGCATAGTTTTAGGATACAGTCCCTTTCGAATAACCTGAAGCTCCTGTAAGAATACCATTTAGGAATGGATTTCATTGCATCTGATCTTGTAAATCTTGCTGATGCATTCTGTCTGCATATGCATTACGTTGTTCCTTGGAAAAAATTCACAACAGGTATTCTTACTTGATTTTTCTTAATATTTTAGTTACTTAATTTAATAATTAATAATTTTAATTTAAAAGAACTAGTGTGGCATATCTGAAGGTTTATTACTTACTTTTGAATGAATGAATGGATCTGCTGCTTGCTTCCCTTCATCCTCCTGTTTCTTTAGAATCTGTAAATATAATTTTAAAAAAATCCATTATCTGCCCTGAAAATTTGATAGCTTTAGATTCTTTTTCTTGTTGGATTACTGCAAACAGAAGTATTTATTGACAACTAAGAGTAAAAAAAATCTCTGCATTCTGAAGTATCTCTACAACTCTCTTGAAAATATCTTTGTAGATACTGAGTGACTGGCACTGCATCTAGATCTTAGTAGCCTTCAGTTGCCTTAAAAAATGAAATTGCTCTTCTTTTACAGCTTTTCTTGGCACCTAAGGAAGCTGTAAATTTTCTCTGCAAACCTTAATTTCAGCTGTTGGTCTAGAGCTACTTTAGAAGTAAACTTGATTTTTAATTAATAGAAGTACTAAGGCTGTCAAATATCTTGTGTCTTATGTGATACTTTCCCTTCTAGTTTCTCTTACCACTGCACTTTGCAGTGTAGTTTTTTTCTCATTTGCCTTTCTAATTGCAAGTGAGACCCTTGAAAGGATTCCATGTAGAGCAGTCCTTGACTGGACCTGGGCAGAGGAGCAGGAGACATATGCTGTCCCTGTCCCACTGACAACAAGGGGCAAAATGTGTCAAAACTGGTACATTGACAGGAAGAAAAGTGTAGCAAAAGCATTTTTCCAGATGCCCAGTAACTCATGTACATCACAGATCTACTTTCTTACTATCATTGCAGTGATTCTATGAAACTAGATGAAGATTGCATATGAGGATTGAACAGGATACTTTTATCTCTATCACTTTTACTGTTACTTTTCATGGAAATAGGGAAACTAAAGATTTGCCTGAAGAAAAAGCACAGACATCAGGAATAGCTATACCTAACTGGCCAGTATGTCAGCAGTATTTGGAATTAAATTGACTGCTTAGAAAAGATCTCAGTCTTCCTTGAATAACTGAGGTGAGTTTTTGTATGTGAAACAAAGAATTATTGTAACCCTTTTTAGGAGGAACACAGATCACTGGCTTTGTCATCCAGGAGGTCAAATTAGTCAACCATTCAAAGTACAGAGTATGGGAAATTCAGATAAAAGTTATGTTCCAAACTGGAAATCAGAAAGGAGAATTAGATTGTCCTTACAGTGCTATATTGCAGCATCCCAGTGCCAGCTCATGTGACACAACTGGAATATAGTTTCATTAGGATAGCTTCAGAAGTGTTTTACTGTAGGTGCGATGCTCAAGGAGGCATGAACTGGAAGGCTGAAAAAAAATTATATTAAGGACACACATGGAAGTGCTAGGTATTTTACAATAAGTGTAAACATTGTCACATTTGCTGTTGTGACAATGTCTGTTGTAACAGCTGTCAATTACAGAACTTTACATCATTTTGTCATCATAATTTCCATTTTCTCTTCAAAAATGTCACAAAAACTTATTTCAGCCAACTGCTGTAAACCCATTTCCCCTTCTGTCTGCATTCACAAGACCCTTGCAAGAGGTGGAAAGAAAGATCAGAAAACCAGGATGCACTAAGCAGTAGAGAATATGCCTTGGTTGGGAAACTTAGGGGCCTGGCACCATTTTCTGTAGTTAAGATGTACCTGCCTTTGCTTCGAATCACATCTTTTCCCTGAGATTCAGAAATAAAATAATCTATTTGCAGTTAAAGAATGTTAATATCTTCTTTCTTTTCCCTCTGCATACACTTATGTCCAATATTCTGTGACTTGTAGGCAATTGATTGGAGAGAGTTCTGATTTCAAATGTTATTTCTGACAAAAATTGTCATCCAAGGATTTAAAATTCATTTGCTGAAATGAAATGCAGTAATATTCTGTGGCAGCAGATCCCATTATGGGTGACCCATAGGAAATGTGTTAATTAGTCATAGAAGTTTCTGGGAGAGAATTGGTCTGGGGTTTTTTTTTTTTTTTTNTTTTTTGTTTCTTTGTTTGTTTTTTGTGGTTGCATCTGAAGAGCTGCAATTTGGTATTCCATTAAATGAGTTCTTTAATGGCATATGTCCATGACTTGTGGGTCAATGAAGTAATTTCCTTTCTGTTTACAATGTATCCATATTGAGGTAGTCCTTTTTCAGAATACAAAACCTGATAGGGTATTTATCTGGTAATTATATGAATTCTTTTATCTGTGGTATTCTATATTCATATGAAACATAACCTGAACAGCTTTCAAAGTTACGCTTTTCATTCCGAGCTCGGCAAATTCGTATGAAGGGCTGGTGTAATGCTGTGCACAGAATGTAAAGCTTAAGTGCTCTCTCTATAGGTATTTGTGAGTTGGCCTATCATTTGACATCTAACTCAGATCCTTTAAATGGATGAGAATTTCGCCCTTTATCTCCCCAAATACATACATACAAATTAGAGATTTTTTTTGCAAAAGTGGACTGTTTAAAATCTTAATCTATTTTACTGGTTAGCAATTTTACGAAATGTAGATTATTTTTAAAATATTATTTCTTTAGATGGATTTTTGTAATCTATAGATCAAATCTACCCTTAAAAGGACTGGGTTTGGAAAGATGAGGTAAAAATTTGTACTCTGTGCCACTGTTTGCGAAGGGAGATGGCTGCACCTATTCCTGCAGAATGGTGTCAAGTGTAAAAGAGTGGGTACTCAGAACATTTGACAAACAAAGACAAAGATGAGGTTGTATGATCTCATGGTTTGGTAAACAGTGCATGATAAGGACAGTTTCCTTACAGTATTAGAAAGGAAAACAACTTTTTTTTCTCTTCGCTTTGTGAATTACAGCTTTGAGATATTGAAGTTGTTTCTTTTCACTGAATGAAAAATTGGAAACTGAGAGCCTTTAGTGCAGAGCTGTTGTAATGTGTGAATATTTTTTCACACTGTGCACCATTAGTTCTTTCTGTAGATTCTGAGTGATAATGGCTTGTCAGTATCTGTTATCCTAAAACTCCAAAGTGTTTGAGCAGTGTGTGTTCAGTGTGCAGTTTTAACAGTGGTGCTAATTGCTTAATTGACATCAAATATTCGTTATTCAGTAAAACACCAGGCTGTTAGGAAAGCCTGCCTCTGTTGGTGTAGAGTCACAGCCTGGGTGAACAAGGCTATAGCTGATGCTGAGAATTTGTTGCTGTCAAATCTGTGGTTAGAGTGCACTATCCCTTTTTAATCAAATAGCATTTAGAAAAAAGTGGGAGAATACTGTTCAATGAAATGTACTTTGAGCTTGGCCAAAGCTCAAACAGGGCAGATTGTTCGAGTTTTTAGCTGTACTTAGTGCATATAGCATATTAACTTATTTGAGTAGTGTTTGTATTTATATTATTTGGAGAGAAAATAAAATATTGAACTGAAGATTGTTGCTGGTAATTATGCCAGAGGTAATAATTCAAGTTGGAAAGTCAGGAAGTGTCATTCAGTGTTTCCACTGATTTCAAAGTCATATGCTAAATCTCTTTACTTAAAATATGTAGAAAGACTTGGAATCTTTAAAGGTCAGTTACTTTTCCAGCAACTACCAGTAGCATCTTCCTATCATCCTTTTGCTGTCACCCATTGACTACCAAGCCCCTTGTCTTTTCAGGCAATACATTTGTTTAAATTAAATCTAGATTAAAATTACCAGAGTAGCATGAAGATGAATCTCAAGCTAGTTTGTTTGATTTTTTTAAATCAGAAAAAAATAAACTGCAGAAATACTGTAGCTCTATAAGGTATACCTTATCTTTAAGGTAAAATCCTGTTAACTGTTTCTGTCTCTGTGCCTTAGTGTTTTGCCGGTCTTTGCTTTCACGGTTGCTGACTCTGCTTGAAAGAGTAAAAGCTATGTAACATTTCATTGATGTGCCAATAAAACTAGGTCTCAGTACATTGAGCTTTACACTATAAATAGAAGCAGATAATGCTAAGGTATGTTTATGGTTTCTTGGACATATTCTTAATGGGCTTAAGCAATGGAACTTAAGAAGTTAATGTCGTTCGTTGTTCTGGCAGTGGCATCAGACTGCTTTTTTCAGTGACTCTGGTGTCATTGTGTAAGTTGTAATACCAGAACACTAAAAGAGCTGTCAGGTCAGGCTGTTCGGCTTTGGAGATTGGCATTACAGGACATTCTGTTGCTCTAGTTTTTCTCTACGTGGCCAGTGTCCTGACTTAGAGTGCTGTTTTTCTAAAAGTATCTTTTTCTGCTTCACTCAGGTGAGTTGCCTTGTTGCCACATTGAGCAGTGCATGTGACTTTGTGCATTGCAGTTCTACATCACTGGCAAAGGGAGCCTTACTCTTCCATGCTTAGTTTTTTACACTTGGGCTGTGAGTGGTTTTGGAGGGTTGAAGTAGTTGAATTAGGTTGGTAAAGTGTATTTATTTTCTATAACCTATAAATATAGTGAAAAATAAAAAATGTTCTGTGCTAGCAGATAGCTTAAGTTAGATATGGTTTTATGCATTTGTGGTAAATTTATCAATCTGTGATAAAACCAGATGAAATTAAGCTAATAGAAGAGATTGTCTTCACTGTCTTTATATCAATGCTTAAAGTAATGCCTTGCTTACTAGGACACAAATTCCAGGGTGGTTGGCTTACTTAGTGTTGACACAGTACTGCAGGGCTATCAGACCTATAAATACTGGCAGTAATGGCAGGAGGGTGCTGTTTAGAGCTCTATCTTCCCAAGTTCATAGGTAATTTCGGAGGCCTGTTTTAACTGAGTCGTGGTGAAGACTCAATGGATGCAGTGAAACTTTAAAAATGCTTTTTTCAGCTATGAGCATTGTCAAGCTATCTTGGTCTGATTCATAATAATTGTGAGAAATTGTCAAGCTGGGCCTCTGTAGAGGAAAGTAGAAGCTGAGGGATTTCTTTGTGGTTTTCAAAGTTTGTGGCATTCCCATTAGCTGTTTCGGTAATCATCTCTGAACTTAGCCACTTTGTTTATCAGGAGTAATCTTTGTGTTGCATTTGTCTGGAATGTCCTTCCTACTGAAAAACTAAAAAATGTTGTGCAATTTGATGTATTGTACAGGAATATCTCACATTCCCTTGCATTTCTAGGAGTATTAAGTGACACAAGTGCCAGTAGATAATTTGTGTACGTTGTACATTTAGTGCCCTGACAAGATAAAAAAAGTATTGTGTACTGATAAAATGGTAAAAGATGCAATGTTTTGTTATTGCCATAGAAGTAAGGTCGAATATGGAAACATTGTCATGCTTTACCTCCTTCCAAAATGTTTGGCTTGCTCCAAAGAATGTTACTTGGCCTACAGGAGTGTGCTGAATGACACTTGACTTTTTGTCAAGTCCTCTTGGTGGTAAGGGAGAAGTTGTCTGACTGGAAAATCAATGCAATTTTTATACCGACCCATGTCCTAGTTTCGAGTCTGCGCTAGCTGTGGCATGGGAGAAATGTGTGTGCACTCCCACTGAGCCAGGGGCACTTACTGGGCTTAGCATAAGCCCTGACTGGGCCATTGGTGTGTATTATGGGGTGCTGTCATTTTTACTTCCTTTGTGAACAGCTTCATATAATGTATTAAATGACTCTTGCAAGTTATTGGAAGTTGAATAACACATAGGAAAGACATGGGCTTTACTTTTGGCTTTAGTTTTATGCCTAGTATTGCAATTTTGTCCTTTGGTATCTTCTGAACATAATGCCTTCATTTTTCCATTATGTGTAAGAGTCAAGGAATGATTTTGGGTCCTTTGTGTCTGTTTCTAGTATCTACTTCTGGGATGGCAGAAGTAGCTTTTCTTTAATCCTTCTACTTCACTTTACATTTTACTTGAGGACTTCTACTCAGCTATTTTGTGGTTAATAGTCTGTGTCCAATAGGTTTTCTTTTTATATTTTTGATGTTCTCTCCAACCTCGAGAAAGTCATGCACATCACAGAGATAATTATTTTATTAGCTTAACTGCTCCAAATCTGCAGAGTACTGCAAGATTTTATGTCTGTTCCCAGTAAATTATGTAGAAAGTGATCTTTGGCTGTGTTGCACTTAAGGGCAGTGGAAAAATCACATAGATGTGAATTGATGAAGATGATGTTAGGGTGAATGTTTTTTAAGTTTTAGAGCTAAATTTTGTTTTAGGCTTAATAGCCAAGTGTGTACTAGTAAAGTAAATGGACCTATAACTGTTGACATTAAGACTAGCTAGAAAAGAAGGAACCATGTCTGTATGATTACCTGTCAAGAACTCCACAGGTACATCCAGCTGCTTTGGGGAATGATGCTTTGGCTGTGTAAACTACCAAAGTCACACTATTTGTTTGGGGTTAATTAGCTCAGTGTCAGTCTAAGAGTTCACCTATAGAGGCAGACAAGCACTGGTGCCCAGGAGCACTTTCAGGACATATTTAATGTACTAAATACGTGTAGCTGTTGAGGATGCAGAAAAGAAGCTTCTCTCTAATATGCTTAATGAAAGTATCTGTAAATGCATCACTGCAACATAAAGGAGAGGTTTTGAGTTTAACTTATGATGTATTCAAATTACTCCAGATTTGACCATATGATGATATTAAAGTTGCTGATGCCTGGGCTTTTCCAAGTGTTAGGGACATGTTCTGTGCTTCAAAAATGTTTTTCATAAGGTGGGTGTGAATTAGACTGTTGACTAAGGGATGGTCACTTTATAATCCATGTCCCCTCCAAAAAATAACTTCTGAATTTAAGAAATTGGTTATTTTGGTTTTGTGTAATTACTTTTTTACAGCAATTTGTACCTTTTTTACAGTTAACAGAACACCGAAATACTAATTATGGGGAAGCTCTAGGTGGGGTGTAATTTGATGTGAATGTGAAAATTTGGCACACCTACTTCTTTTTCTACAGCTTTCACGGAAGGGGAAGTGCTCTGAGTTGACAAGCTGAGGTCTTTTGCTGGCAACCTAAGAGTCTCTAAGCTTGTTCATGTATGGAGAAATGATTGCTGCTAGTATTTCAGAAGAATGGAGTTTCACTTTGCTGCAAATGAAATTCTAAGTTATGGCTGGCTAGTCTCAAAAATGTGAAGTATTTATCATATATTAAAATATTTTAGTTAGCACAGATTTTTTTAGTGGTGAAGAGAGCAACAAACATATAAATCCTTACCAAATACCTAATTTGACTGAGTCTTAAACTATTCACCCTTTATTCAGTTCTAAACAAATAAGTTAGAACAGTGATTTTCATGGATGCTCTTTCTTTGTGTTGTGGGAAAGTGAAGTGTAGTTAAGGCGCAGTTTTGAAATTTGCCTTGGCTTTAAGTGTTTTGGCGATCTTGAGCTAATACAGAAAAATGTGAGGGGGTCCTGGGCTGATGGCTGTGTATGTGTTGATGGTCAGGCATGTGATTAGTTAATTCAGTGTGTGACTCATGTTACTGCAGAAATACTGAGTGAACTGACACAGTAACTCTCTTTTCTCCCATAGTGTGCTGGAGAAGAGAATTGGGTGGACAGTCGGACTATTTATGTTGGGCATCGTGAACCACCCCCAGGCGCTGAAGCATACATTCCACAGAGATTTCCAGATAATAGAATAGTCTCATCAAAGGTACCAGTATTTTCTTTCAGTCATTTAGATAAATCAGCTGAAGTTATTCTTTGTTTTTTTCAAGATTTTTCCTAGGCTTCCTGTATCTATTTTCCTTTCCGCAACCAGCAAAGGTAAAATGAAGGTATCTCATACTTCTTCTAGAGAAACTAATTGCTAATTTGCCTCTAAAATGAACACAAATGGAATAATTTCTCCCATGTTTACTGTTGTACCTAGTATAGGACAGTCTTTGAGTAATAATGAGCTTTTCAACAATGAAAACAACAATTTTAATTTGAGGCAATCCTGGAGTAAATAAAATCTTCCTAAGGAAAAACTGCATCCTTTGTACTCGAAAGGAATACCTCAAAGTACTAGAAATAATTTAATTTGTTGAGCACTTAGATTCATCATACTCTCTCTACTGTGTCATTCCCTTCAAAAGCTCCTACTGTTCCTGTGGGATTTTAACAGTCTTCGTTATTCACATAAAAGTGCATCCATCATACTCAAAGTTTTGGTAGTGTAATACATTTGTGCTGTTTAGAAACCTTCCAGTCGTCCCTTACGTCAGTTAGTAAGTTTTAACTTCCATAAGCTCCAGCAGCTTTTTGTGAGCAGTTGGAATGTTGGTGCTTTCCAGCTGGCTTTCTTTAGCCAAAGGTTTTTACTGCAGTGGCATAGAAATTTGAATGCTTGCAGGTGATGTATGGCTAACAACTCAAGAACTCCCAAGTTTGCAATATACTTAGATTTTAATCTTCATGAGCTCACGCCTTAAGCTGATATGAAAAAATCAATTCAAAATAATATCTCCTGTACTGAGAATTTCTTTTAAAAGAATGTCTCAAATCCTCAGCCATTTTAAGAACCTTTGTAGCGTTGTGATCTCAATGAACTGAGTGATTACCCTCATGGACCTGAACACTTGCCAGCCATTAACATAATGAAAGCCAGACTTTTCACAAATGGAGTGTCAGTTCTCATGTGAGATTTTCTATTTACTACCTTCTTACCATACTTCATTCTAAGAAAGTGTACTAAGAGGCAGTGTAGTATTTAGGCATCTTTAATTAGATAGAATGCTTGAAAGGGGAGGCATTCTGTACAGATGAAATACAGTCAGACTGGTACAGTGGAATATTCTGTGCTCGATGCATTGATTTGTATTGCCTTTTGAATTATGGAAGAGTAAACACAATGCAAATTTTTGTACTCCTGTGACTTTTTTTTAAAATCTCATTTGAGATGTATGTAAATAAAGCCATTGAAGTTACTGCTGATAGTTTTATTGAAATAAAAGCATCCTGTTCAACTATGTTTTGACATGTTAAGTTAGTGGAAGTTACAAGTTGCTTTGCTTTGCAGAGTGAGATTTTTAAAGTATGACTTAAATGTGCATTGAACTAGGGAATCCCTGCCAGCAATTAGTAAACATACATGACTTCAACCAGTTTAGGACAGAGACTTCATTATATTTTTATTTGGATATAAAGCGTATTCAGTTAAATATTGTAAATGTTAAACTATTTAGCTGTGAACTGTATCTGTAAATAGCCTGTCATAAACAGAAAGTATTAGTGGAAATAAATTTTTTATATAAAAGATGTTTCTGTATCTCTGTTCATTGATTAAATTTATTTAAAAAATGTGGGTTGTCTTTGTGGAAGTAAATATAGCGGTGATATTTCAAGAGGGAACAGAAATCATGTAAATGCTTTATAATATTGAACAGTTCCTTGGACTTCTGAAAGTTGTTTTGATGACTGTTGCCTGTATATGAGAACTTCCTGTGCTGCCTCTTTCAAGTAAACTCTCTCATGCTCCATCCCAGACAGCCTGAATAAAGCACCATTGTGACTTGACAAGCATTTATTCTGGTTCTGTAAGCTGCTTCCTCTTACCCTTTCACCCATCCTTGTCCCTTGCTCGCTTAGGAACCCTCTGAGGGGGCATCTATTACAGCGTAGAGAATGCAGACCTGAATTTCCTACTAAATGCTCAAATGTGCAAAATAAAGATGGCAAATCCATAATTGCTAGAGTAAAGGTACATGCTCACAAACACACTGTATAATGTTACCTCAGCCATGAAGGATACTTCCTTCATCTTTCATCAGCAAGACAGACAGTAACTTTCAGCTGGGCTTTTATAGGTGTTTAGTGCTTATGTAAGAAGGTCTGATTGCTCTTCAAGGATGAGGAATGCTAAACTTCCAAGTGCAGACTTTACCGATTTAAGACAAACTGAGTTTCTAAAAAGGGTGGTTGAAAAGCATGAGGAAATGGCATCAATTTGTCTGTATGCTGCTTTACTAAAAAATGTTATAATGCCTTAAAAAAGACATCACCTTGCAGTAATATGAACCTTAGACTTTACTGGTCCTTCCAAAGGTGTGCTTTGCTGTGCTTCACCGGAGGCTTCCTGCTGTCAGCAAGGTAATAGTTTGATTCAAGTGCAGAGGGATAGTTCATGTACATTGCAGTGTCACTGTGGAATGTGGTTAATGCCCTGTCTGCTTAATGATACATTCCTGATCGTGAAAAATGATTCAGGGACAGATCTTGGCTAGACAAAAGTGTTCTATTGGTTTGATGTGTTAATTCAATTATGATATTAACAATCTGTTGCAAAAGGTGTATGTTGAAGTAGTAAAAGATAAAAACTCATGTCTTTTGGATTGTGCATGCAGTTCCTTCTACCTTCTAGAGACAGTGACCTTTATAACATGTATCCTTTTGTTGATTTAACTTTTAGCTACTTCAGCTGCCTTGGGTGTTGGCCTTTGAAGTGGCTGTTATGTGCTCTTGATTGAATTTATCACATGACAGTGCTGCAGCATGGGAAAATATCAGCTAGTAGAAAAATCCCAGTGTTTCAGATGTAGAAGAAAGAAAGTAATTGACTGGGCAGGGAGGTTGCTTGCTTTTTTCTGAAAAAAATTATACACATTTTGATAGTACTTACTTTTTGGTAGAATTTGCAAATTAAAAGGAAACTAAGTTAAGCTAGGCAGCCATAGCAGCTACCAAAACTTGGTGAGAAACAACCTCTTTTCCTTCTGAAACAGGATTTTACTTTTTGAAAAAAAGAATAAATTATGAAATAACTTTTTTGTACAAAATTTCATTAAGGTTCAGGCTTTGTGTTATTGTGCTGGGAATATGATTTTGTATTTAGTAGTCTTTAATGGATTTCTCCTCTGTGAATTGCTTCAATATCTTTTAAGCCCATGTAAATTCTCAGAATAAAGAACAGTTCAACAGTAAAAATGTTTGCCAGAAGAAACTGAGCTTTCATTTTGAAACTTCCTGCTAATTTGTTTGTATTCCAAATCCTTGAATCTGACAATGACTGTTATCCCCTGTTTATAATCTTGTTTCTGTTGGTGGTCTTCCACCATATTCCTTTCCAGGAGGATTAACTTTAGCCTGTTTAATAATTGTTCATATGAAAGCTGCTCCTTGCCTTTGCTCAGGTTTGGTCTGTACCTTTTCCCAAACCAGTGGAATCATGCACAGATCATTCAATACGTAAAAAACCATGGATTTATGTAGTGGCATGATGATGTTCTTAGCTTGTTATTAATTTAATATTTTCCAATATCCAAATCTCCTTTTCCTGAAGGTAATCTAATACTTTTATAGAATTGATATGCTTCAAGGAGCTTATTTGTTGAAAAAGTAGGGATTTGCACTTCTTGTTCTACTGGAATCAATGAATTGAAGACTGATTAGATGTGTACATTTCTCTTGAACAGAGGGAGAAATTGTACTGAAAATAACATCTTTTTTGAGGCAACAGCATGGAATTCATAGGAACATGTTTAATTATAGTTGCTTATGGCTTTTGGAAAAAAAAAAAACCAAAAACCCATAAAGAAGGAACCACCAGAAAGAGCCAAAAATTTCAAAAATTCCTGGATAGAGGTAGCCTGTTTAATGAGAGCCAAGAGAATTTCCTGTGTGTCAGAGACACCTGGCAAAATTAGAAAATCCACAAACTTTAGGCAGGAGAACAGATTTTTCTTTTTTTCCCTCCATATCACCCATAGAGGAAGTTGGGTTAAGGAGATTTACAAAGGCTTTTACTCTTCATTTCAGTCTGTGGATAATCAACACACAGTATTTTGGCTCATTGGTCCTGTCCACCTGCAAACTTTTACTGTCATAATTTAATAAGGAGAAATTTTACAGATACAGAACCCACTTATGCCTGGGTCACCAACATAACTGGAGGCAGCAGGGCTTATGCTCCCAGAAGATGATACTGAAGAGTAGTGGGATATGACTCTTGCATAAAATGCAGGATTGACTCTACAGTGGATGCAGAACTCTTACTTGAAGAATTTGCCCTAAAGAGATGTCACTCTAATCAAAGTATACATGAAATTACCAAGTGCTCATTTGTACTGTGGCTTTATTTCCTGTTCTTCCTAATAGAAAAGCCATGAGTTGAACTCAGGTGGGAGAACAGGACCACTGTTATTTCCTACTTTGTAATGCTGTATGCTATATTCATGGGTCAGCAGTGATCCTGATTTTGTTGCACAAATAGTGCAGTCTTCTGTTGCCTGTCTTCTTTAGGACTTCTCATCAAATAGTGATCCAAACATTGATTTCTGTGATAGTGGCCTGAGACAATAATGGTGTGTGTTGGGAATCCTATACATTGCAAGGGAAACCTTAGCTGCCTTCAGTGCTAATCTGATTGAGATGACTCACAGTTAATTGCAGTGACTAATAAAGTAAAGTAATTGACATGTTTCAGCAGATGTTGAAATATTCCTTTCTTTCATCAGAAATTCATGCCCTTGGCTGTACCCCTTCCCTGCAGCACTCGCTCATAGTGCTGTTATGAACACACAAAGACTGGGTCTGCTCTCATTTCTCATTTTGTTGCTACATTTAGAAGAAATGTTGATACTGGAGCTTAAGGAAATACTAAACCACCACTGTCAAGATGAGCCACTTGGAACCTAGCAGAAACCAAGGCTGTCCCACACTTTCCAAGGTGATGCTTCACAACCGGAAGCCTTTGTCTGGTCCCTCTAGGGCCATGACATAGCAGTTTCAACATGAGTTCAAACATAGCCCTGAGCAATGATATTTGAAAGCCAGAAAAGTATCCAAAGCCCACAGTGGAAAGAGGCATGGTCATGCATTTGTGAAGCAGATAAATGATTCTGTAGCATATCCTGGGGTTGCAGACAGGGTGGGTAGACAGAAATGTGTATGGGACAGGGAGTAATGCAGGGACTGTTGTGTGTGCCTTTTCCTGATCTTCTCTGAATGCAGCTGTAACACAGAGCTCTCCATTTCTGCCTGGGTAATCCCCTGGCTCCCAGCCACACTGGGGGAAGCAGGAGGTCAGATCCCATGCTGCAAGGGCTGAAGGCTCAGGTGTGCCCAGCCCTGCCAAACACTGAGCGGGGCAGGAGCTGTTAGAGATGAGAAGAGTAAATGGACTTGGCAGGCACTAAAGCTTAAATGCCTCTGAATCAATGGGACTCTCAAAGGGGCCAGCTGAGGGATCTCAATACCTGAGCTGTGATGGGAGTGCATGAGTGTGCACTTCTTCCAGGCACAATAATACAATTTCCTTCTGGGGATCACTGTCAGTGCCTAGAGAGAGCAAGGAAAAGCTCTTGATGATCCTGCTCAGCATGGGATTTCCAGCTCAGAGGTTCTCTGCAACCTCCCTTGTGTTCCCAGGAGAAACTATTTACCATTCCCATGACTCAGTCCAGGGTTATTCTGCTGGTACTGCCCCTAACAGAGCTTTTAAAGTTTTTGTGTCAGTGTAGAGTCTTCATGTAGTGTAAGAAAAGCAGAAGAAGGAAGGAAAACAACAGGTCCAAACCTAACGCCAGGGAAGACAGGTGTAGTTCTTCTCTCTTTACAAGTGAGAAAGTGAAGCTTGCTTGCTCTCACATGTTCTTTCTTGTTTCCCTGGTCTTCTCTGTGTCTTCTGTCTTCAGTCAGTCAGCCTTGCTGTAAGGTTTTTTTGTCTTTTTTGAAATCATAATTGCATAATTACAGATGCTGGAGGATTTCTTTGTCAGAGGAGTTCCTGGAGTTAATAGCCTCTATTTGATAAGACTGAAAGTTGCTGAACAGAGACTACTAAAGATAGACTTGTTTGTAATAGAAATCCTGTTTTATCAGCAACTATTTTAAAGGAATTCTATGCCGAAATATGCATGTTTCTTCATCAAGTGTGCCATTTGATCTAACTTCCCAAATCAGTTTCATTTTTTGCACTTCCTCTGAATGCACTGGTGGTTGTTACTCATTTGTAAAAGTCCTATATGTAGCAAGGCTTTCACTGATTCTTGTGTTGTGAATGACCTTGTGATGTGGAGAAACTGGAGTCCCTCCCTCAGTGGAGTGATAAACACTGTGCAGATGATGCATATGTTAATACTTTTGTTAAAATATTGTCTTTCTGCATTCATTCCAAATTGTCATAAATATGGCACTCTGATGAGTAGCAATATTGCAACAAAATATTCAAAATATTGCAACTCTGATGAGTAGCATATAAGCACAGAAGTCTGATTTTTTTTTACTTTGAGTCAAAATCTTTGTATTAGTTTAATACATTAAAGCACATAGATGAGTTGTGCTATAAACTTCCTGTATTTTTATATGCAAGTCACTTGAGTTAGACAAGGCATACTCTTAACTCACTTTTTATGATTTCAGATAATTACTGATTTCCTGGGTTTTTTTTATACCCTTTGCAATAGTTTACCATTTCTTTATATAGATAGACAAATCATGTTTCAAAAAGGTAATATTTTTATAAATAAAACTACCTTTAAAGAAACTGAAACTTTTGATCAGACCTTTTTCAGCTATTCTATTGAAGAGGGTTACCTGTACATATATAACGTATGTAAGTATTTATGTTGTTTTAGTAACATAGTACTACATAAGGTGGTGTTATATATAAAGCGTTATGTCCAGTACCTGAAAGGAGACTACAAAAAAGCTGGAGAGGGTATTTTACAAGGGCATTAAGTGAAAGGACAAGGGAGAATGGCTTGAAGCTGAAAGAGGATTGGTTTAGATTTACCTGGAGGATAGTGAAGCACTGCAACAGGTTATCTAGAGAATTTGTAGATGCTGCATCTCTGGAAACGTTCAAGTTTGGTTTGGATGGGGCTTGGAGCAACCTGGTCATGTGGATGGTGTCTCTGCCCATGGCAGGGAGGTTGGCACCAGATGCTTGAGAAGATCTTGAACGTCCTTTTCCACCCAAACCCTTCTATGATATGCACACATGCCTGCAAACTAGTTTTTAAACTTCAGCTTTAAGAGTGTATTGTTTATTGGTAATTGATATTAAAATGTGTACATTAAAAATACTGATGTCACCACAGAGACAAATGAATGCCAGATCAGCTTTCCTCTATACTACCCTGATTTTATTTCCCTCAGGATGGATTTTGTTTTGCAGGAGGGATGAGAATCATCATAGGAAGATGTCTATGAACCAGGGCTAAACCAATATAGTAGATGTTTTTATTGTTTTAAGCATTTACAAGAAACAGTCAAAAAGGTTGAGTGAAAAGAGTGAAATCAGGGTGTGTTAGAAGAGAGGTGGTGACTATTTAAAACAAATAATCTGTAAGAAACTGAGGTGTTGACAAAACTCAGTATGAAGTGCTTTTTCTTACAGCTTCAGCTTTTGATGTAAAGTGATTACTTAAGAAACTCTCCCTTTTCTTAAGAAAATATCTGCCTCTTAGGGTGGAAAGAGAAGCTTGAAACATGAGCCAAAATTCTGGCATGCAGATACCAAATGGAAAGGTCAAAATACAGTTTCAAGAACACTGTATTTTACATTTTTGAATTTGTGTGACTGGCTTTGGAGGTGCTGTAGCTGAAAGCAAGATGGTATCAGTAAAGAGCAAGATTGAACCAGGGGCATGAGTGAGACCTGTGCTACGGACCTGTGCTCTACTGCCACGTGCTCATGAGTGCAGAAATACACCAGCACTGCAGGTGCTACTACAGTTATAAAAGTGAAGAAAATCTACTTGAATGATGCTGTTTTGACAGCAGATTGATCTTACAGACTGTTGACAGTGCTTCAGATGCATCTGTTGGCACCATGTGTTCCTCTTTTGGCTGGATGCATAACTACTACCACTTTGTGTCTGATGTGTGACCTCCTGTATGCAAAAAGCACCCATGCGCTCTGGCCTCTAGGTCTTCTGTAGCATTTGAAAAGATCAATTAAGCCATCTCCAACTTGAAAGTTTATCTAAATAGCATGTGACTTTGGATAAATTTATATCCTTCAAGTGAATTATAGTGAAAAAAAAAGTAGTTAAATATACATAAACTACTTTTCAAGAGTTTACAAAGACCATGACTAGAAATTATCTGATGGAAAGAGATGATATTACGAACTCTCAGCACAGTAATCCGATGGATTTAATATCGTCAGTTTTAATGACTTCCCTTTAAAAATTTTTGTTTTATTCCTGCCTAGCTAGGGTAGAGAAACTGCCTTGAATGCAGCAGTCATGAGATAAATCTTGTTCTGAGTGGCATCCCCTTGGTTGCTTCTCTGAGGAGTGGTTATGTTGATTAAACATTACTTGCCCATTTGTAGATACTGCTCTGAGCTACTGATGGCTTGGGTAGGGGAAGGTCTGTCTAGACATCCTAGTGTTCTTTCCTGTCTGAACTGCAAAAATCATTACTTCTCTGTTGAAGATGAATGGGCAGAATAAAGATACTTAGTATGCCTGAAACCCAGGGTCATAAAGTGCTAAAAATTTGTCAGATTGAAAATAAAGCTTTAAGAAGTAGTCTGTGTTAAAGAAGCGTCCATTTTAGGGAGCACTTCTCAACCATAAAAGTGATTTGTTCCCATATTACTCACTTTTATTCACCTAAGAGAGTTGCTGATCAAAGGTGGAGCTGTGGTAGACCACAGCTTGGCAGGGAAAGGTGTGAACTAAGGTTGGAGTATGAGGAGGATTGGATACTAAGGGTAAAGGTGAACAACCTTTTTATGGATTTTTATTTTAATTGATTTACTTGGTTCCTCAATCAGATACTTTAAATATCTAGTCCAACAATAAAATACTATTACCTGACATTTAGTCAAAGAATCCTCTAGGAGATTTTTAGTGGAAGTTATTACATAAGAGATTACATTCTTATTTAATGAATGGTGATTTGGGAGGCATGTGTAAATCATTGAACTTTTAATGATCAGAAGACCCTTTACCATGGAAAAAATAGTATTTCTATCAAAAGAGCTAAACAGAAAAGTGGAAACAAATGTTTTTCGCTTTTCTTTCCCAGCAGGCAGAAATTCTTTAAAAAAAATTGATAAAATTAGAAAATAAAGGTAACTTACCTGATAATCATGAAAATATGCAATTATTGTCATTGGATAGAGTCCATATGGTCATCTATCACAATAGCAGTTTTGAATGATCAGCATTGTTGTGTAAGGAAAAATAATCAAGTCTAACTCATTCTCTTTGAAAATTCTCTCTTTGAAAATTCCATGTAGCTGGATAATGAGTAGTGCAAACTGCATTCCTGTCTGATGAAAAGTGTTGTGATTGCAAGACTAGAACACTTGATTTTCTAGCTGCTGCATGTCTGCCTGCCTGTGTTTTGGCTTGCTCACAGGTGATTTAATACTGAACTAGCTATTATGCAGGATTAAGTGGTAACTTAAGGCATATTTAGGATAGATACTGATTTTTGGCACATGACAGAAGAAGAACATTTCATTCCTATGTCTTCCACATGTTCAGGCTTTAACACCCTTACAGAACTACAAAGATTGCTCTATATAATAGGGTTTTGTATACATTTAAAGCATATTTCTCATGGATACTTTTTGTCTCCAGATGTAATAGGAGTACTTTCCTTCTGGAGCTCTGTCTGTCTTAGCCTTCAGGGCCAAATTCAGAAGATGTCTAGCTCATGGAATAATTTGGTTATCAGCAAGTATAAGTGCAATCTGCCAAGAGGAGACAAGGCACATTTGTAACAGAGCAAATAAATTAGGATAAGCTTCTTACCTCATCTCGTTTGAAATGAAAGTTTTATTGGAGTTGTCATTTTATTATGTGTCAAAGGATAATTTGGATAATAAGATGATGCAGTGCTAGTTTTCTCAAGCCATTTTTCAAACCTTTTCACACAATTTTAGCTGACATTTTTTTACATGTGTTCCAATAAGTAATCCTTGCAATCTTTTGCTGGAGCTACAGAGTGAGCTGTGTAAAAAGACTGTAGTTGAATCTGCTGCAGGGCATGGGATGGGGGCTAGATGATGTTAAGGTCCTTTATAGTTTTTACATGACTTTTTAAATTTGAATTTTTTACATTTTCTGTTTGCAGCTTTATGTACTGTTTCTTATGTAATTTTACAACACTTGTGGTAATTTGTAAGATTAGTACAGAAATATGCAGTCACTTACTCTTATTCACCATTGTAGTTTATCTTGAGGAGTATTTTTGTGTCCCTGTCAAGGAACAAAAGAGCTGACAGTTTTATTTGGTTGTCTTGCTATTACTGTGTACTTAACTCTGAGTGGCACCTATCTCAAGTCATGAACACAACATAAAGGTGAATTAAAAGTGCTATTTGAAATCACTGAGGTGCTTTTAAAATCCATTAACAGCTTCAAATAAACCATTCCATAACTAACTAACTCTGGTCACTAACTCTGGACAAGTATTGTTGCTAGTTAAAAATTATTACAGTCCCTAGTACAAACATTATCACAGTTCGGGAAAACAGTATCATGTATTCTGAGAATACATAATTGTCAATTAAGATTCAAATTCAGTAAATTATTAAACTAAGTAACGAAAACACTCCTGCTTCTTGTTTAGTTTAATCTTGAAATGTGAGTTATAAAATTAAATGTGAATAATATTTTCTTCACAAACGCTCATAATCTGTGCATTTATTTTCAGTACACGTTTTGGAACTTTATACCAAAAAATTTGTTTGAGCAATTCAGAAGAATAGCTAACTTCTATTTTCTCATCATTTTCCTTGTTCAGGTAAGCTATCCCCATTTCCTAGTAAGTTCTGTGCTCTTTCTCAAATACAGGGAGAAGTTGAAAAAGGTTTTAAGATTAACTGATTTTGATGATGATGGCGGTAAATGGTTGCACCTAGAAAGCCTTTTTTACGCTGATGATGTGACAAAAGGGGTTTTATTTAATTTCTAGGTTGTCAATATGAATTTAATCTGAAGAGAATTTGACAGCTGCACTAGTTGGATGGCGAGACCTATCTTGAAAAAATTGAAAAGAATGTCTGTAATTTTTATTTTGTATTAAACATCCAGAACAGTAAAACTGTTAGTATAAATTCTGTTGGTGATGAAATTTTCTTTGTTTTGCAAAAATACTATATTTTATAACAAAATAATGTCTCAGTTGCAGTTTTCCAGCTGTACTGTGATCAAAGCCTGTGAGAACTGAAATAATAGGTACTGATACGATGCTTGCTTAGGAAGGTACATAAATACTTGTTTTTGAAATGAGTTCCATGAATACTTAGTATGCTGCTTTATAGGTGTCTTAATTCTGAACCTGTCGCAGTTGCTTATTGTGTTAAATAATAAAAATCTTACCAAGTGAAAAGCTGTATTACTTTGCAAACTAGATTCTGTAGAAAAAAAGCAGTGCAGATTTCCAGCACAACTTAGATTTTGTCATTTTCACTCCCTCTATGAATTCTGCCTCTTTGTTTATATTTGCAGAAGCCCCAGCTCAACATTTCAGAATTTACTCTTTGTATGTATAAGAACAGCTCTATTTTATAACATGTAAAGCCAGTGCCATGCTAATTTCTAATGGTGCTCCATAATTTTGCTTCCAAAGCTGCAGCTTTCCAGTCTAATACTTCCTTAAAGTCTTGCAAGCAAATATTTTTACAAGGCATTAACATCTGATATTAATGTGATCTAACTACAGTATTGTATCTTCTTACAGAATCGAGTTTTCAAGTTTTTATCAGTATAGTACACATTCTTGAAGTTGTATTGAAGTACCGTTTTTTTCAATTAAAATTCCTTGATGCCCTGTAATATATTGAAGAAGTTGCTTGAAAGATCTTACTTGAAAGATTGACTGCTTACATTCACGAAAATATAACCAGAAAATACTTGTTCTTTTTGTTGCAGTTAATTATTGATACACCTACTAGTCCAGTTACGAGTGGACTTCCACTTCTGTTTGTCATCACTGTCACAGCTATCAAACAGGTGAGTAATGTAGTGAGCAAAAGTAAAACTAAAGAGAGAGTTGGGTCAGTTTGGGTCTGCTGTCCAAGCAGTGCCTCCTCCCAGCCTCTTACCCACCACAACCTGCTGGTCTGCTGTGGGAGAAGGTTGAAGAGAAAGCCTTGATGCTGACTCTGTTCAGTAGTAGCCAAAAGACTGGGGTGTAACCAAGACTGGTTAGCCTCAAGTCCAAAGCACAGCAGTACAGGACTGTTGTGAAGAAAGTTAACTCCACCTCAGATGGACCCAAAACAGAGGATGATTTTGGTTGTCCCTTAATAGATACCTTACTACCTTCACAGTCTTTATGCTAAATGCAGACTTCATGAGTCTTCAAAGAAGCTATGGAGGGTTGTGTTTTTCTTTCTTTAGAGTGGTAACTATTCATAGTTGAGTATAATCTATAGTTAAATTCAGCAGTTCTTGTTGAGCAAAAGTTGTGATACATGCAAGAGCTAGTATTCTAGTGTGGCTTTCCCACTCTTAAGATTTTAAATGTTACACTTTAAAGTCATACTGTTCGTGGTGACCTACCAAAGCCTGGGTTATGACATGCTATGCCTGGTACTGCAGTTCTGTGTATTTCCTTGATTTTTATTCCCAACAACTTGAGTACATTTTGGGACCTTCTTGAGGAGCTGTACCAACCCCTGGAAATATATTACACAAAAGTTATAAAGTCTCTGTGAGTTCCCAGATTATTTTTGACAGCATCCAAGGTAGTGATACTTTTGTTCTGCATTGAATTTTCAAATGTGCTCGAGAGAGTTAGATCTAAAAATACTATGGACTACAAGTGGTATTTTCTATATCTTAACTACTGATGACTTTGTCAGTCCCAATCATTGTCATATGGCAGGACCTTTTCAATAGAAAGTTGCAATTCCCTATCCTTTAGTTTTTCTGCTTGTATAAAACACAAATTCATAGGGTAATCGAACACTAAAAATAGGGTACTCTGCAAAGTTTCTTGAAACAAAATTCTTCACAACTATATATTGTATATACAGTTAAAAGGTTTGTCTTAATTGTAAGACAGTCATCAAATATGAAAACCTTTTGTCATATCATGTCTATCATCTTGCAGGATAAAGTCCCATTCTTCCAAAATACATTGCCTACACTACCACCTTCTTGTCAACTGCTTTTATAGGTAGTGCACTTACTCGAATCAATAGAGCATGAGAAGAGATGATCACTTAAATACCAGAAACTGTTCTACACTTTCAAAACCCTTTCTCATCCACATATCTTCATTGAAATACATGGTTTTGTTTGACTAATTGTAACCATGAATACTATTTTTCATAGATATCCAGCACAACTCTAGTACTGACATGGATCACAATTTCGTTTGTTCTAGTGAGAATATTTTTCCCTTACAGTGATTAAGGATAATTCTTACAATTCTTCTTACAAGCTAGAGCTATTTTGTGTCTTTATAGCCAAATGTGCATCACTGCATCATTCCATTTCACTCTTTTCTAGGGTTATGAAGATTGGCTGCGACATAAAGCTGACAATGCAATAAATCAATGCCCTGTTCATTTCATTCAGCACGGCAAACTGGTTAGAAAGCAAAGCCGAAAATTAAGAGTAAGTAACTATGACTTAACAGGTTTTGTGAGTCAGATTTTACTTCACCCTTTTTGTACACTTCACACATAAAACAAGTTATACAGAAATGTAGTATGATGATGTAGCATTTATTGGGTTTAATGATTAGCTCTACTGTATATGAATTTTTAGTTTTATGCCTCTGAATAAAATATTTTTATAAAATTAAATTCCTAATGAGTTAAACTGTCCAGCGAGATTAGATAAATCTCATTTATTAACATAATTTTGAAATATTATTTTTAGATGTTACTATTGCTCATTTTTATCAGGCTGTTTTGCTTAACTGGAATTAACTCCTTCTGTAAATGTTACCTTTATTTTCCATTTTTAACTTGGAATTTCTGTAATGATTTAGCTTTTCTCTATTTTCTGTCCACTGTGGTTATCACAGAATCCTAGATGCTTTGGGTTGGTAGGGACCTTAAAGATCACCTAGTTCCAGTCCCTGTGCCGTGGGCAGGGACACCTTGTACTAGACCAGGTTGTTCAGAGCCTTATTCAGCCTGGCCTTGAACACTCTCTGGGCTGGGTTGTAATTACTATTATGCACATTAATAATTTATTTAAGCCAGATTGTGACAGTGCTATGTATGGAGATACATACGTACATACAGACAAAACACATTCTAAATATTTTCTCAAAACCCATCAAATCTCAATCTCTTCATTGACCTTGTGAATGCTGCTACATTCCCTTTTTGGTATATTTTTAGAAATTAATTTTTGCTGCTTGGGTTTTTTGGGTTTTTTTTGTGAGCAGATTAACTTCTTAACATTATTTTCTTTAGAACTCAAAAAATTTGATAGATATTTGTTTGGAATATTCTTATTTTTAATATGTTTGTTTGGATGTGTTTTTCAGCTGTGCTGTTTTTGGGCATAAGTGTATCAACAGTGTTCACAGCCTTTCTGCTGTGACCTTCCATTTGAGTGTGATAGCTTCTGCCTAGGGCTTTCTGGTAATAAAAAACATTAGAACACGTGCTTGAGAATTCTAGGTGTGTTAACTAACCAGTTAAATATTCCAAACAAAATTAGTCAAGTACTGTGCAACTGTATTTTGAATTTTAGTGGTTAATCTGTCACCCATATTTTGTTAATTTTTCCCCTGTTTATTGCCTTTCAGAGGGTGTATATTGAGTGACTAAAAGACAGGAGACCTTGAAAACACTTGCATAGAAAGGGATATCTGAGTGTATTTGTAAATGGATGAAATTCTCAGATTTATATTACATGAGAAAACAGACTAGGTTGTATAAGGTAGACCCCTCTGCACCTAAAGCCTGAGGACACTTCATTAAAGGAGGAAAAAGAATTGCTAAAAAATTGAGTTCTTTTTCACACAGAGAATGGTTCAGGTTGGCAGGCATCTCTGGAGGTTTCCTGGACCAGCCCCCAGGTCCAGCAGGGCCACCAAGAGCTGTTTGCTCAGGACCCTCTCTAGACAGGCTTTAAGTCTCTCCAAGGATGGGGACTCCACTACCTCCCTTGGGCAACTGTTACAGTTCTCAGTCACCAGTGCAGTGAAAATGAGGTGGACCCTCCCACATTTTAGGTTGTGCCCACTGCCTCAGGTCCTGTCACTTTCCACCAGTAAGAACCTGTCCCTGTCCCCTTTGCATCCTTAGCTGACATAGTGGCAAATGCTGGAACACCTTTTAAATCTTATTAAGATGCTATGTGCTTATACTTTTATTTGGTTTGGATTGAGGAAAATAAGAATTTCATACCTGATTGTTGCAGATATGCTTTTAGAGTTTGTGTTCTCCTGTGCCATGTGTACAATCTGCAATTTTTCATTGCTATTGGTTAGGAAAAAAAAGCCTTTTTCATATCTACAACTAGATAAATCTCATTTTTTATAATCATTCTAAAATTTTATTTTTAGATGTTACTATTGCTGATTTTTATCAGACTTTTGCTTAACTGGAAATAAGTGACTCCTGCAAACTGCTAAGGATAGTGGAATTTATCTTTATAAGGATATAACAAGCAGTGATTAAGCTGAGTCTTATTATGATAAATTATGACATAAAAGTATATTGAACAGATGTTGACCTACATGAAAAATTGCAAAAATTATGTATTTTTGGTGGGATTTTTATTAAATTCCTGATATTCTTAGAATATGGAGTATGTCTTTACCACTTGTTTTATCTCAAAAAATGTAGAAAACCTAATTTTTCTTGAACGATTTGCAAGAATATTTTGAATTTGTAATTGGTTGGCTGTTCATTTGCAACATTCTAACATGCTGTAAAATATTGCCTATGTTTCCATTAATAAAAATTATTTTGCTCACCTTTAAATATGGATAAAAATAGGATGAACTTCTAGTCAAAAATTCTGCTAAAAATATATCTTGTTTTCCTCAGCAGATTAAACTGTTGGCTTTTTTAGCTGGGTCTAAGAGCAGCTCATATTTCCTGGTGTTTTTGAAACAGTTTTGTTGTATTTAGTCTTAAAATAAGGATAATATCTTCCATCTCTCAAATAATGTCGCAGAACTTAATAAGACAGTACTTGTAGGGTGATTATCCTGAGAGGAAAACCAGAAACAGTAGATCTCAGTCATTTCACAAGGTATAATTCAGTTTTCCAGAGATATCTCTGTAATTCTTTACTCTTGTGGTAAAATCCTTGTGTAAATAAAAATTGTTGAATTTTCAAAATATTTGGGTTAATCTAGGAAGTCTGAAATTTGGGCTGCTACATACGTGCATTTTATTTTGTTGTGTTTTTTTTTCCTTAGGTTGGAGATATTGTAATGGTAAAAGAAGATGAAAAATTCCCATGTGACTTAATATTCCTATCGAGTAGTAGAGGAGATGGAACATGTTTTGTTACAACAACTAGTTTGGATGGTGAATCCAGTCACAAAGTAATTAAATGTTCTACATTTTCTTTCTAAGGCAAAGTTTGCATTTAATTTTTGACATAGATCACAATATGACTTCATGCTTATATGTGTAAGCAGGTACACTAATTTGTGTAATTTATGTTTCTACCATCTGATTTCATTTCTCTAAAAGTAATACTATTTTATAAAAAGGTTTAAGACATTTATTTGTGATTTTGTTTGTGTCCTGTATAGGCATGCAGATTGCAGTGGTAATACACTAACGTTTTGTACTTACATGCTTTCATAGTGACCTGATTTATGAATACACTGCAAGGTACTTGCTCGTAACTGTAGAATCATTTAAAAAAAAGTTGGAAAACACCGTGTAAGAAGAAGCCCAAATAGGAGCATTTAGAGATGCTTCTTATTTGAATTATGAGCTCTAACATAAGTTAGTAAATTTCATGCTGAACTGCAGTGTCTGTACAGATTGTCTTGTGTATCTGTTCTTTTTTATTTTATTTACATATTTTTATTGATTCCAGACTTACTATGCTGTTCAAGACACAAAGGCATTTCACAATGAACAAGAAATCGATGCACTACATGCTACCATTGAATGTGAACAACCTCAGCCTGACCTTTATAAGTAAGACAATAATTCTTACCTGTTTCATTTAAGGTACCTGAGCAATAAATCATAAAAAATCATAATGAAAGGATACTGGCTGCATCTCTGGTTAGAGTGAGCCCCAGAGTGAGCTTGAAGTCAGGTAGGTCTTCCATCCATACTCCTTTTTTGCAGGCAGCTCCCTAGGTGCGCTCTGGGCTAGTGATTTCCAAAGGGGGATGGCACAAAGAAGTCCACTGAGGAATGTGTTGAAAATTTTAGAACTTCAGTTTCTTTTTTTTAATACAAAAGTAAGAAGTTAAGATTTACTAATACTTAGTATACTTCTTGGTATTGGCACCCATACCCTCTTTGTATGTCACATATAATTTGTGAGGTTCTCCAGAGCAAGAGGGTGTTCCACAGTATGGAGAAGTTGCCTGTGGCACTCACTCCTTTGCTTTCAGTGTATTGCAAAGTATTATCATTTATGTGTACGCAGTTGAATGGATTTACAGGTTATATTATCTAGTTTTAGCATAAATAACACTCAAAAAATGCTGAAATGTCTTTAAAAGACTCTTGCAAAGATACTGCAGATTGAAGACAATAGTAACATTCTAGCACAAATGAACAGTAAGTAAATGGCAAGCGCTTCTAGTCCTGGTGGAGAACTTCATCAGTCACATTACAAAGTAAAGCCACTGTCAATCTAATCAGATCTGATAGGATGCCAGCCAGAAAAAATTTAAATTGTTAAGACTATTTGAAATACAGATTTTCATCTGCTGTTGTTTACCATGAGCCTCATACCATAGGCTTTGAAATACTGGCTAATGACAGCATGAAGCTGTCATGATTAGGAAAACATTTTAATGCAGAACATGAAGAAAAATGTCTACTGTTGTATAAAGTCATACAATACTCAGTATTTTACAAAAGAGCTGTACACCATTCCACTGAACCTAATGAGAAATCTTGAGAAGCCCTTTCGAGGTTTGTTTCTTAATACAAGAAGTCCTATACCATTGAGAGAACACTTGTTTTTTCTGCCACAGTAAAAAAACTGAAATAATACACAGAAAACAATATGATGTCAAGCTAAAATGCACTCTTTGACAGCAAATACTGTTGGAAGATGCAGAAAAAACATTGCTTATTTCTGAGGTGTGAAGGCATCTCTTTTCTGTGATCTTGGTGATTAGGAAGCTGGTTTAGGAATCTGCTTGAGAATAGGTTCTTTAGAGTATCCAGTCCATCACTTGCTTGATCTTTTTTTTAAATACTTGCCTCTCAAAGTGAATGACTTCAAGTTGAAACTCATGCTATTACAGATGGTGAAATTCTTTGGGACAGTTGTTGACACACAAATAATGAAAATGTTTCTTGGTAGTCAGCTTACTGACTTGCTGATTCTAACTTAGAACTTTGCCTCTCAACAAATCACAGTGGTGAATCTTTTTTTCAAAGGCACGTGGTTATTTTGTATCATGATGCATCATAACCAACTGTACATTATTGTCTTCAGATGTGGCCCTACCCTGTGTATGGTCTCTAAGCAGACAGGTTACCACTCCTCTGAGCCTCAGAGGTTCCATTTCGGGGTAAGAGGCCCACCAGCTCCCCACAGTTTCCTCTACCATTGAGAGCCCTAATGTCCAGCTTAATCCCCTTTGCATTAGGTTGTCCACTTGGACAGTGATATTGCAAATACAGTGTACTGAGTCTGTCTGGAATGAAGTCAGTTCCTTCATAGCAGCCAGTGTAGTGTAGTATTGTTGCTCTGAGACTAAACCAACATTTATTGCACACCATGATTTTGGCTGTTGTTGCCAAATTTTTACACAGTGTCAAACTTTTAGTTCCTCGTTTTGCCCATCCAGCAAATAGGCTGGGGATGGGCAAGAGGCTGGGGATGGACACAGCCAGGATGGCTGGCCTCAGTTGACCAGAGGGTCTGTGCCATAATGTCATGGCTCAGCAATAAAACCAGGGGCAGGGGGCAGTCTTCCAAAGCAGCTGTTGCTTGGAGACTGGCTGGACATTGGCAGGCTCATGGGAGGTGGTGAGTGGTTGCCTTTGTGTCACTTGGTTTTTTCCCCTTCCCTTATTAAACTGTCAAGATCTTGCTTTTGCTCTTCCAATTCTCTTCCCTGTCGTACTGGGGAGGGAAGGAGTGAGAGGCTGATGGGTGCTTAGCTGCTATCCAGGGTCAAGCCACTACATACAGATAAAATGTACTGACAGATATTCAGAGGAAGAATTACTTACTGGCTCTACGCTTTGGTTTAATTTAGTTTTAATTTAGTTGTAGGCTTTAGATATTGTAAAAGATAGTAATTGCACTGACTTATCTCGGGTTGTTTAGTGAATAATACTTTTTATTTCTTGTTCATGGCTCTTTTTAGAAGATTTATCCCTAATATTTACACCTCTTTATTTGCAAAATTTATGTCAAGGTACCATTCTGTGTATTTTTGTATTTGCATGTTTTAAGTGTATATCTATATGTATCTCTTACATTCTTGTTCGTGTTCTGGATAATTGGAGCCTGTTCAGGTGGAAAATGTTCTCTGTGATGCATACTTTCTAGGAAATATTTCTTAAATAATCTATTAGCAGTACTGTTAAACTACTTGTATATTTCCCTTTCAGATTTGTTGGTCGAATAAATGTTTACCATGATAGGAATGAGCCTATTGCAAGGTGGGGAAATCCAGAGTTTCTACACATTTAAATATTTCACAGTTCAATAGGTATCAATAATGAGAATTACCTTTGGTTCGCCAACATTGTGCTGCTATGTTTTATTGATAAAATACTTTTCTCTTAGAAAATTCCAGACTGCTATTTCATAAATAATTGGTATTTCTAATCATATTTGTCTTCTTTAGTATTTTAATGTCTTTATTCAACTTCAGTTTTATCTGAAATGTATTTAGTTTGTAAATGATGTTGTTAGGATTTTGACAGCCCTTGTACAATACTGCCCCATTAGTGTGAGATTTTGGTAGTGCACTAAGCAATATAATTGCTGTTCCTGATTCTGTTGCAATTCTTGCCACAGAGAGGCAAAGCAATAGTAGAGAAAAGCTGCTTGCTGGGGTGATATCCTAGATCCCAGTGTGTGGGGAGTTAGGCAGTGCTGTCTAAGTGCCTTCCTAACCTCAGTGTGTCTGTAGATATGTTATTTTCTGTCTCAGTCTGCTACGGAAACTGTCGATTGGTCTGGGTCATTCATGTAACTGGAAAACACTGAATGTACTTCTTGGTTTGTTTTTTTTATTGCTGTATAGATAGAATCTGGCAATTCCTCATGCAGTCTGTCTGTAAAGTAGTCCTTGGTTTTGAACTCATATGATGATTAGTGTACATATCATGTTCCAGAATTATACTTAAACTTCATTGAGGTCCTTACATTAATTCCTGTACTCTTCAATAAATTATTTTACCTATATTTATTGGCATTTAAAAAAATGTTTACAGCAAGTATCAAAAATATCTTGTATGCTATCTAAAATAAAATGGTGGAGTGTATTGTCATTAAGAAGTTCCAACGTACGGGACACTATAGTTTATATAAGCCTAAAAAATAACAGAATTGATATTTTTAAAAATAAGTACTGTGCAATTAGGATGTTGAATCTTTATTTGGGTACCTACATATGTGGGGTTTAGATGCATTGGTTTAAGACTTGAATTGGGAAATTGTGAGCTTAATTTTAGGCATCCGTTTATCTGTTTTTAATTTTTACTTTAAAATTTTAAATATGCCTTGTAATTTGTTAAAAGATTTTTAGTAAACTAATTTCCTGCTTTATGTCACTTCCACTAAGGTCTGATGGTTTTCTCTAAATGTTTAAATTTTGTAATACTTACCTTTTGCAGGCCATTAGGATCTGAAAATCTGCTTCTTAGAGGAGCCACTTTAAAGAACACAGAAAAAGTCTTTGGTAAATATTTCTATTGACTACTTTAATGGACCGTGAAGTAATAAGCAAACACCAAACAAAGTTACAAGTTTACAGTTACTACTGGGCTTATGATTTCTATTGAGTCACTTGTTTTACGACTTTTTAGTGAGGTTTAATATTGTTACATAGAAACACTTTAGCAATTCGAAACTGTGACTGGAATGGGACCTAAATGCTGCTTAAAATTTCTAAGTACCAAGATAATAAAGCCATTTCTAATTTTGGGTTGTCATCCAAATCTGTGGTTTCTTTCTTCAGACTAAAGAATTAAAGAAATGACAGAGTATAATGATCTAATGACTTGTGCTCTTTTGAAGTTACTGCACTGTGCAATCTTTAGTAAAACAAGTTGTCTAATTTCAGGTGTTGCTATCTACACTGGCATGGAAACTAAGATGGCATTAAATTATCAATCAAAATCACAGAAGCGATCTGCTGTAGAGAAGTAAAATTTCCAATACTTATTTTGGGGTTTGAAAGCTGCATGTTTAAATGGTGCAAATCAGATTTTTTTTTCTCTGAAAGTGTATGTTTCATTAATTTAAATAAAAAAAAGAGGTAGAGGGACTTAAAATTTGCTTCTTTTAAAGTATTTTTTTGCTTATAATGCAAGTCATTTATCGCCATATAAATGAGGTTCTCAATACAGAATTGTTTTTATTAGATGCTTAAAAAATAAAGCCATTTTTATTTAATGCTTAGCTCTTCAATGTATGATGTTTTGCTGTTCCATAAGATTTTTCTTTCACTGTTTAGAGTATATTTACTGACAGTTTTCCAAGGTTGTGTTTTTTATTATCCTAGCATTCAATTCTTTCCATTGCAACTAAGTCTTGAATTCAGTAAAAATAACTATTTTAATGCACTTAACTTTAGATCAGCTGCAGTAACAGTGCTTGTCTGTGGCATGTTTTCCATGGTTTAGCTAAAATTAGCAAGTTCCATACAGACATATATGATGGGAAAGTATGACAATGCTATCCTTAAGGAGTGAGCTGACATTGATTGCTTACTATTTTCTATTCCTACTCTGCTATCTGAAATCATCAGCTCTGAGTAAGGTGTCCAGCGTTGTGAAAAAGAAGATGTCATTGATTGAGGCAAGATGTACTGACCAGCTGACAGCCTTTCTCTTAAACAGTGACTGAGCAATGATGATGTGTCTCTTTCTATTGTTATTGATGTATAACCCATGGCTTTTAGTTCATGCCCGTCATTAATGAAAATATAATCTTAAATGCAAAGTGTTCCTGCTCATTTTTTAGATCTGCCTAGAGTTAAAATATTAAAGCTATGTAGCAAAATGTTCTTTTTTGTTTTTTTATTTCTATAAAGGTATTTATGTGAGTGATATAATGATTCAGTGAAGTGGCATGAAAAGGTCTGCAGATTCAAGCCCATTTACGCTGTTATGATTCTATGTATACTGTTGTTTTCACTAATACACTGTTTTTGGTAATTTGTCACACACAGTTTGGAAACAGCTATAAAAACAGAAAAATATAAATTAAAAATAGGAAATAATGTCAGTAATATTTTTCCTCATGAGAAAAGCACTTTGGAAGAGTTATTTAACATCTTAGCATTGTTAGACTTGCAGCAAATATTATTCTGATGTATAACAGACTGAGTATAACGTTTTCTAATAAACTCTGTAGTTTATATGCTAATGGGATTCTTATTTTGCCCCTTTTTTTTTTTAGATCAATGAATGTATTTCTTGTTGTATACCTCTGTATTCTCGTCAGTAAAGCACTAATAAATACTGTTCTGAAGTATGCCTGGCAGAGTGAACCATTTCGTGATGAGCCATGGTACAATCAGAAAACAGAGCCTGAAAAGAAGAGAAATTTGGTATGGAAATAAATCATAATACCAAGAAAGTTTCCCTAAACCCTTAATTTATAGAGATTCTACTGAAAAGTATATTCAGCCTGCTTACTTACCAGTCATGCTTTTTTGCTGACAGTGGTGGTAATGTGTTTGTAGAAAGCCTATATGTTAAATTTTTGCCCTTAAGTTGTATGTGTGAATTTAGCTGATGAGAAAATGTCTAGTTTAATATAACAAGCTTCATGGAAGTGTTTTAGAGCTGCCTGTTATTTATATAAATTACTAAAGAATTGACCTCTTGCTGAGAAATACAAGGGCTGGAAGGAATCCCACAGCTATTGGCAGTCCTGTAAGAGACATGTTCAAAATAATCCACTATGGAAATCTCCATAAAAATGCCCCTCAAAAGCTTAGTTTCATATTGCTGTTATGAGCAGTCGAGGCATCAGAGAGCATCAGTCACCAGTGCCAGTTGTTCTTACAGGAACAAGGATGCCCCTTTGAACGGATACCCAGAGGATCCAAAGCAGTGAACTGAACTCTGCCCTACAGAAAGCGCAATATTTATTTAATTAAATCCTCCCAATCAGACTAGGGCAAAATTGGCTTCCTTACCCTAAATGCATGAGGAGCACGTGCTGGGCAGGCATTCTAAAGTTCTCATTACCACCACCAGTAGCACTGTCTCAACCTGCTCAGCAGGTTGGCTGTAGCTCCACCAAGTCTCCACCACTGAAAAATTGAGCCACGTTATGTGCATACGTTCTGCTTGTGTTGAGAGAGGGAAAGGAAACCCTTGATTTATTTAGGAAATATTGCCTGAAAGTTACGTAATTTGGTAATCCTTGAAGGAGTTGCTGTGGAACTATGATTTTTTTTTTGGTAATTTTTGAATGTACATGTTAATGTTCCCCTTGTTCCCCAAAAATCTTCACCATGCTCATTAGTTACTCTAGAACTTTACAATAAGGCTATGATAGTCTACAATAATGCTAATGGTGTTCTACACCTGTATATCTGTAAAGAAAAATGCGAATTTGAAAGAAAAAGCTCTATTGTATGCCAGTTGTGATGTTATAAACCATGAAGATTTACATCCTCTGCTGAACTGTGAGCTATGAAAGGCGTTGCTTGTTGTTCAAAAGTTACTTGAAAAAAACAATTTGTAAATAAATCCATGTAGTAATCTTGCAGTGTTTAATGGTACATGAAAAATCAATATTTCCATCTTGTTTCTTTGTCAGTTTCTTCAAGCTTTTACAGACTTCCTTGCATTCATGGTTCTTTTCAACTACATTATTCCTGTATCCATGTATGTCACTGTGGAAATGCAGAAATTTCTCGGTTCTTATTTCATTACATGGGATGAGGAAATGTATGATGAGGATACAGGTGAAGGACCACTGGTGAACACTTCTGACCTCAATGAAGAGTTGGGACAGGTAAATTTCACTGATACTTTTTTTTCAACTGTTTCTACTGTAGATTTTTATTTTAAAATTTTTCAAGATTTCTTGGGTTTGTTTTACTTTGAGTTTGTTTTTTGGTTGTTTTTTTTTTTTTAGCTACATGTGCATTTTCTTCAGTGCTGATTAATTTTAAAAATAAAATCTGAGATATTCTTATTTTCAGAATCAAAAATTCTGATTTCTCACCCAGTCAGTGAAATTCAATTAGTATTACTATAGTATTAAGGGAGAAATACTTCCTCTTCATTGATTATAGAGGGGAAATTATATAAGCATCTAGCTTCCTTAGATTAAAAGTTAGATGGGGAAAATACCGTTTTTGTCTGAGTAGACTGACATTGCATCTCCAGACACAAGTTTCATCCATTGAAAGGATCAATTGTCAGTCTTATTTTCAAAAAGAAATTCTGTTCTGTGTTAAGGAAATCATCACCTTGAGACAGATACAGATAAATTTTTTTTGAGAAAATATTTAAGATCTCAGTTAAAAATGTTTTCATAGGTTTTTCAAATAAATAAATAAGATGCTGTATTTCTTTCTTTTTCTAGTCAAACAGATAATAAAGGTTTTAAGGATACATCTCTATTTGGATTAAGGGTGGTACCAGGTATTTCATTATTATGGCAGACAGTTGACATTGTCTCCAATAAGATCCTCAAAGAGCATCTGCTGAATTATGGCCTGGATGAGCAGACAGTGAGGTGGATTGAACAGGGGGTGAACAGCCGGGCTCAGAGGGTGCACTGTGCACTCATCAGTGCACAGTGGGAGGCCAGTGTCCAGCAGTGTACACTGGGGATCAGCACTGGCTCCCATCCTGATCATTAATGATTTGGATGACTGGGGGCCATCCAGCTGGAAAGCAGTTTTGCAGAAAAGGGCCTGCGAATCCTGATGGAAATCAAGTTCCAGGTGAGCCAGCAGTGTGTCCTTATGGCAAAGAGGGCCAGGGGTATCATGGGCTGCATTAGGCAAAGTGTTGCCAGCAGGTCAGGGAGGTGATCCTGCCCCTCTCCATGCCTCACCTGGAGTGCTGTGTCTGGCTCTGGGCTCCCCAGTACACATGGGCATACTGGAGGGAGTCTAGTGAAGGGCCACAAAGACAGCCAAGGGACTGGACTTCTTATGGCTTATGCAAAGACAGGTAGAGGGAGCTGGGGCTGTCCAGCCTGGAGGAAAGAAGGTTCAGGGAAGATCTTACTGATGTATACAAATACCTGAACAGGAGGCTACTAGGAAGATAGAGCCAGGATTTTCTCAGTGGTGTCCAGTGACAGGACTAGAGGCAATGGGCACAGCCTGAAACTGGACGCTCTGTCAGACCATGAGGAAACACTGTGACAAAGCAACACACTGAATGACTTGATTGATAGCATTTTGTAAATTTTATTATGAAACTGAATATAGGGGTTGAGATGAAAAAAAATCCATATAAATCCTATCCACTCGGAGAAAGTTTAATTGCGGGCATTTTGTCCACAGATAAAAAGCCACCAGAAGATTTGGCATTTGCCTTTTCAGATTAGTGCATATTATAAAAGTCAATCTCAGTGGAAATTGTGCATAATTAATGATGTTTTTGAAGACTGAGCAAAGATTTATTTAGTTTTTAGTTTGCTCAATGTGCTGCATAAATGGAGAAGTTTGATAAACAATCTGATGAATTCAAAATAATAGCCTTATTTTCAGTGTTTAGTTCCTTACCGTACTTCACTCTCTTAGTTTATCAAAAATGACCTGTGGTATGTGTACAATACCTACATCCAGGATCCAAAATTAAGCCAATCTCATTCTTCTAGTTGATAGTTCAGATTTTGGATTTAGTTTTAATGTTGTTAGAGTTAAGCACCAGGGCTTGATGGAAAATACGAAGTTTATGAAAATTTAGTATTGAGACAAAATGAGTGTTTCCAGGGCAATTACAGTGCCCAGGTGTATAACTGTATCTGTCCACAATCCTGATTTAAGCTAATGTAATTGTAGTGGGGAACTCTGATACTACCCTAAAGACTGCTCTGACAGTAACTTATCCACATCCAGGCATGTGCATTAAATAATAATCTCTGGGAAATTAAATTTCTAGGCATTTTGTTTCTATAAATACCTGTCTTGCAGCAAGAAAGACATTAAAAACTAAAAAGGACCTAGAGAGGAGTGGAAGTTAAAAACATCATTTACGTGTGTTATGAGGCAAAAGATAGCATTGTTTGATACTCTTGGAAAAAATCTTTCAGGGCCTATATTTCTTTGAAGGTAACTGCCAAAAGAAATTTTTTCTTCCTTTTCTGAAAAAGCATAAGGATTTTCACAGGAAGGTGTAGCCCAGTAATAAATTCAGTTTTGTTCAGAGATGTTGGAAAATCTCTGTTCACATTCCTGCTGTTTTTATTTTGTGCTTGTTTGCAGATTGAATATGTCTTCACAGATAAAACAGGAACATTAACTGAGAATAATATGGAATTTGTAGAATGTTGCATTGAAGGCCATGTTTATGTACCACATGTTATCTGCAATGGACAAATCCTCCATGATTGTACAGGCATTGATATGATTGATTCCTCTCCAGGAAGTAGTGGGAAAGTATGATAACTCTTTCTGTGTTCTTGTTTTTTTACAATGAAATGTGAAAACTGAATTGTACTGATGAAGGGAATATTAGAAATTCAACATTCTAGAATTTTACTAATCTAAGTAGATAACTGCATAGACATTTTCATTTCCTAGTTAAGAGTAAGATTTAAAGGCTTAATGGGAAGTTTTTCATTTTAATGCAGTTGTAAAGCTGAGTTAAAACCCAAATATAGAACTTTTTCTGGTTAATAGCTGCAGACACAGGTAACTGGTTTCCATTTAACCTTCACTACAACAGAGAAAGCAAGACAGGAAGATCCTCAAAGGGGAAAATGGGGGCTTAGTGCAATCACTTATTTAGTCATCACTGAGTGAAAATGTGGCCAGAGAGTGGTTTATGATCAAATTATATTACTTTAAAATGTGACTTAATTTAGCCACATCTGAAGTGTGCTACCTACAGCGTGTATGTATTGTGGCTATTCGCTGTGTAAAGCAAAACTAGTTGAAAGTTTTTGAGTCTTCATGTGTCAACAGGTGAACAGGGTGTATATGGGCAGGATAATCACAGCCAAAGTACTGTCTATATTTTATTACATCAGTACAGTATCTCATATTTACACTCACTTCATATCATACCCTTCACTGTGACAAAATGAGGTCTCTTAAAATATGTTGATGTAATTCAGCAGCCTTATGTGTCTCACCCATGGCCTTCAGAATGTGGTCCCAAGGTATGCTGAGTTTTTATCTTGGAATCACAATGGCATAGACAGTTTGTGTTTAACAGCACAGAAGAATAGGTTTCAGGCACAAAAATAGATAAAACACAAACAGGTATCCATGAAATAGAAATCTCTTTCTGGTGCCAGGAGCTGTCATTACCAAACCATCTGAAATTTTATAGGAAGTTGTTGGCTAAAGCTGCCAAAGTATGTGTGGTTGAATAATCTATTTCGTTCCAAGGGGTGTTCAAGATGTTCAAGAGATTGAAATCTGTAAGTCCTGCTAAGACCTGGGCTCCAGATACTACATCCTTCTGTGTGAACTCAAGACTTATAAATGGTACCTTGACTATTTAATTCATACAAGTTGTTAAAGTTTAAGCAAAATTGAAGAAAAAACACCTTCAGCCATGTCTAGGCATTCAGAGGAGGTAGAAGATGCATGCTGGGGTTTTTTTGCATCATTAGCTTGCCTGGTATGGCAATCCTAAGGGTACAAATAGCTGTGACACAATTGTGTGGATACCACAGGGAAAGACCTGTCTCCCCGTCAAGGAGTCTGCCTTTGTCTGATTAATAATCAGCAGTAATCAGTGATACTGATCACCTCCCAAAAGAAGAGTTTTGAAGTGATAGCATGTAATGACAACCGTTCCTTTTATTTTTCAGGAGAGAGAGGAACTATTTTTCCGAGCTCTTTGTCTTTGCCACACTGTTCAGGTAAAGGATGATGATAGCATAGATGGCTTGAAGAAAAACCAGGCACAAAGAAGACCTTGTATATATATATCATCATCACCTGATGAAGTTGCTTTAGTTGAAGGAATACAAAGGTATTGTGTACTTGAGTATTATATTTTTCTAAACTACAGCTCTAATCACTGAAGCTCAAATTTGTTTTCAGAACAAAAATCATAATAACAAACACCAAGAAATGTTCAGCTGATTGCTTTCTTAACATGAATTCATGCATATTCGTAGCCCAAAATCAACTAAAAACAGTGTGGGATTTTGGTGTTGGTTTGTTGTGGGCTCAGTCTTAAATCCTTATGACAATGCTTAAACTGGATAATTACATATTTGATGCATTCATTCTCCTATTCTGTGTTTCATTTTACAGACTTGGTTACACCTATCTAAGGCTGAAAGACAATTATATGGAGATCTTAAATCGGGAAAATAACATAGAAAAGTGAGTGGTTAAAAACACAACAAAATAGAGTGATGAGTTTTTGTTGATGTGTTTAATAAACCATTGTTTTCTTACAGATGAATTTTTGAGTCAGGAATGCCA
The DNA here is from genome assembly GCA_013400575.1 of Peucedramus taeniatus. Classification (NCBI taxonomy): domain Eukaryota; kingdom Metazoa; phylum Chordata; class Aves; order Passeriformes; family Fringillidae; genus Peucedramus; species Peucedramus taeniatus. Next base: position 10,713 of record WBNO01013202.1, on the reverse strand, counting down.
GGAATCTTGCACTTTGGTAGAAAAACAAAGAAAATTTAGTAATTTTAATTACTTCAACTTTTTTTGACATTATATGCAGTATAAAATACTGATATGACAATGAAGGTGTGTTGTGGGATTCATGACCTAATCTAACAGTTCCTGATGGTTTCATATATGGTAAATAATATATTCTTAATAGAAAATGCTGTGTACCCAATTTGCTGTTCACAAATAATCCATGGAATTTACAGGAGGGTGATATCTGTAGAATAAATTCTGTGGACCGTAATATGAGTCAAATTTTCAATAACATTTAAATAGTACAGCTGTTCCGTGGTATGTACAATACCCTTGAAAATTTACCTTACACTTCTCTAAAGGTCTGCTGGTTAAGTCTGTTGTATATCCCTATATTCCTACTTGGGTACTCTGCTAACTATACAGAGACTCTTGGCCACAAATATAGGAACCCTGCTGTTACTTTACTCCCTTTTAGGATAATGTGGAGACTTTTTTGGCTCAGCTCATAAGAACTGCAGTCAGTATCATTTGATGACTCAGAAGAAATCACTATAATCATTGAAAATTTTCTCCCAAATGCATCACAGTTTGTAGACATAGGCCTGATGTAGCTTTGCACAAGTCTGAGTTCTAGGGCATTAAAAGGACTTAGGACTGAAGGATCTAATTAAACAAGCAGATTTGGACAGAGATGAATCCTGAAAAAGTTGGGATTAATGATTGGATTGCTTATGTTTGCTCTGGAAAAAGAGAGGCTGTCTAAAGTTAGGGGAAATAGATAAGAGAGTAAATGATAGAAGTATACAAACTGATGAAACCAAAACAGTGCAACAGGAGCTTGTGTTCAGTTTTCCTCTTAAAAAGGAAAGGAACATGTGATAAAATCAAATAATAGAAGTAATGGCAAGTATAAAACCAGTAAAGAGAATTTTTTTTTCACTTGAATAAATTATCTATCAACATTTGAGCAAGATTATGGAATTAGGCCAGCACTTTTGGGAGATTAGGAATAATAAAAATTAGAAAAATATAAAATAAAGACTTGGGTGTTAGCATGCATTTCAAGTTCTAAGGCTATGTCTAAGTATTATACATGGAAACTTACTTTATAATCAGTACAGTGCTCTGCTGCAAGGTTTCTAGTCTTCTACTTAAATTAGAGTGACTGTACATCTGAAGATACTTAGAGACATCACAAGTTCTGTTTCAAGTAACCAGGAGCTATTATTTGCAACCTGCTGTTTCATTCTGTACTAGTTCCATATTCCATAGTATTCAACATCACCTTCCACATTAGAAATAATGTTTAATTTATATGCTTGAAGTCATAATAACCAGTTTAGGAATTGGAAAAAATAGAGCTGTATAAAAAAATAGTTCTGTTTATGTTTCAGGTTTGAATTATTGGAGGTTTTCAGTTTTGATTCTGTGAGACGGCGAATGAGTGTAATTGTTAAATCTTCAACAGGTAGGGCTGTCACATTCTGTTCGATTTTTTTTGTCTCACTTGAATTTGTTTCAGATTTATCAGAGTTAAGCATTAAACACAGTCTGTATGCCTTTCTTTATAAATTAAGGGGCCAGGTACTAGCATGAGTACAAATGTTACCAAAAAGTTGGAAGAAAAAATTTTGAAGACTTAGTAATTTGGATGTTTTTTGAAGAAAGTATATTTGATCATTTTGAATTCCATATGCTGTCTCTTTTAGGTGATATATTTCTGTTTTGTAAGGGAGCAGATTCCTCCATATTTCCTAGGGTTAAAGAAGGTAAAATTGACCAAGTACGATCTCGAGTACAACGCAATGCAGTGGTAAGATTCCATTTTATTGATCTGTTCACATGATATCAGTGTCCAAAAGAAATTAAGTGTTCTGACCTCCTGCTTTTTCTGCTAACAGATTTGTTTTTACAGGCACCAAGGTTATTCTATGCCAAGGTTCACTCAGGTGTTGTGGCTAGCAGTCTGTGTAACTCCTTTGTTTGCATCTGTCCTCCATCTCGTCTTCCAAATGTCAGTTGTGGTGCAATATGAATACATTAGATATGCACAACTGTATGTTAAACCAGAGGTCATCAGTTAGCTCGTTAGTATGGCAATTTCACAATTGTGGTTTGAATTAATTTTTGAATAGAAGAAAAAAGAAAAACAGTAAATCTTTATAAAAACTATTGCTAGTTTCAGCCCCCAGCCTTAGCAACTGTGATTTGCTGCCTTTGATTGCTTTACAGGCTCTGGGGAGACAATGCAGTGATCATCACTATCTTATATTTTTGCTTGCTAAAAATCAGCTAGGAACTGGCTGATCATCTTCAAAAGAAATTTAGAACTTGGTTTTACCTGAAAGTAGTATTTAGAGTGGTCAAGTATTGAATTTCTTTGTATCTGAAAATATGCAGAACTCATTGCAATGCAAGACAACTGTCAGTCTTACATAATTTGCTGGCATCCACTACTCAAACTGAAAACAAAGTATTATTACAGATATGTGGAAAAAACCCTACAGTGTCACCTGCTTTTGTTTTGAAGCAAAAAACTTCAAAGTGCTTTACTAAGCTTCATTTTATGGGACAGCTGTCTGATAATTACAAGTAAAAGAGGTTAATGAAATGGAAAAGTATTTACATATCATATCCATTCAATGTCTGTCAATAGATCAGCACCTATTTTTTCATCCCACGTAATTGGAAATAGGACTGGCTCCTACACACAGAAGCCTCTCAAAGAAAATACCTGGCACCTGCTTTTATAAATTTCAAGAGGCAGGGAGGTATTTTAATAATTCCCCTTCTTGGTTTAGTAATAAGTAACTATACAAAGACCTACTGGATGAATTCAAATTAAAGAAGCCGAAGTGCCAGTTAAATGGTGTTGTGAGAAGCAATATGTAACTCAGGTGGCAAAACTTTACTGTGTTTCTCGCCACCTTACACAATCTATGTGCTGCCTTTCTTATTCATCACTCAGTCCAGAAGTTTGATGCAGTCTGAAACAACCACAGCTAAATTCTAGTTTTCACTTGACTGAAATGGTGCAGTTGGATTTTCACTTTCAGTTCTGTTTGTGATGTTTGGTCCCTGTCTGTGGATCTGCTGCAACACAGCATCAAAATCAGACTCTGCAGAGCTACTATTTATATTACTATTATTTATTCTGACTCATCCTGCCTAATTATACACATAGGGAAGGAAACCTTTACCTTGACTTTGCCTTCTCTTGTAATCTCATATATTCAGTTGGATCACTGGGCTGTTTATCTTCTGGGAGATTGAGGTTGGTCCATCAGGTTTAAACTGCTTCTGAGAGCAGAATAGAGTTCAGCTGAACCGTATCCTAGTCTATACTTAGTCACTTCATGATGTTCCTTTTTCAAATCCTCCAGCATAAAGACCAGCAAGAAGTCTAAGAAGAGTTTTGTAAAATGCATTTTATTTCTTTTGTGTTCTTTAGGAGGGACTGCGAACATTGTGTGTTGCATATAAGAAGCTCACAGCAGAAGAATACAGAAATGTGCAGAAGCTGCTTCAGAGTGCAAAGTTGGCCCTTCAGGAGCGGGAAAAGAAATTGGCAGAAGTGTATGAGGAGATAGAAACAGATTTTATATTACTTGGTGCTACAGCTGTTGAAGATCGGTTAGTTAGTACATTTCTTAGTTTCTTATCTTCAGTGATGATGACAAAGTTAATTGAAGACTCTTTTTCTTCATTAGAGATTTTTTTGGGAAACCTCTTATTTTAGTTGATTCCACACCCTTACCTTACTAAAGTCACACATGGTAACTTTATAACCTAGTAAGAAAGTAATAATAATTAAGTGTACAAAAATCAGTGTGTTTGAACCATGTAAAAATTTATTAATCAAATTATAGGCACATGTTTCAGAGGAAAGGACTACAAAATGGGCATTGAGGAAATGAAGGAAGAATCTTTAGGTCTTAAAAAGATTCAAAAACATATACTAGTCCCCTAAGCATTTTTGGAGTCATACTTTGGGGAAAATTCTTAGATCTGATAACTTCTATTGAAACTTTTTATTTGTTTATGAAAATCTTTCAATAAAGACCTTTCTCATTTTCAAGCAATCCATCAATGTATGTTGTCAATTGACTTCACAGACTACAAGAAAAAGCTGCTGACACTATTGAAGCACTCCAGAAAGCAGGAATTAAAGTTTGGGTTCTGACAGGAGACAAAATGGAGACTGCTGCAGCTACTTGCTATGCTTGCAAACTCTTCCGAAGAAATACACAAATACTTGAGCTAACCACAAAGAAAATTGAGGAGCAGAGTTTACACGATGTGCTTTTTGACCTAAACAAAACTGTCATAAGACAAAATGGCAGCTTAACCAGGGATACCTTCTCAGGGTAAGGAAAAAGTTGGATTTTCAGGCCAGAAATGGGCTTCTGGGCATTTTGCAAACAATGAAATTATGACCAGTTACCTTAAGAACAGCAGTATGTTTCAGTTTCTGTTGCTAACATCTGAATTATTGTATGGCAATTAAGTATAAGCTTGTTTAGATAAATTTAGGGTTTCAGTCATGGTTCTTTATCTCATTTCTGGTACTACTATGACTATTAAAAGAAAAATCACAACTGATACTATAATATTTTTTCCACTGTAAAACCATTAGTAATCAGTTAACAAGCATTGTGATACTATTTTAGCAGAGATTTTCTATAACGCATAGCCTTACAGCTTTAATCTCTGGACCAGATAATTTTTCTTAGCTCTTCTTAAAATTTATATCCCCTTGGTCTAACCAAGAACATTTGTATATTCAGTTAAATAAATAATTTTTCTCCATGTCATCTGTACCATTTTGTTTAAGTAACACAGGCCTTACAAGGTGTGATCAAACATGTTTGTTTAACTTTTCTGTGCAATGCCAATTTTCTGCATGTTAAAATTCTTTGGATTTTTTTTTGCCTTTATCTCCAGAGCTGGAGAATAGTACTAAGATAATAAAAGCAGGATTCTGCCTGTATGTTCAAATTCAGGCTAAAAATATTTCACTGTAATACACCAAACATTCAATACATTGCTCAAACTTCATAGTGATACCTTTTCATTTGATAACATTGTACACCAGTGGCATTGCCCTATTTGTGCCAAGGGTAGCAAAGTGGTGAAAATATCTGGGAACTGTTATTAAATGTGGTTTACAGAATTTTATGTTACTTGTCAAAAATAGCTTCTGTTCTAGTAAAAAAGATGGAGATGCCTAAAATACATAATAATAAATATGGTGTTTTTCTCACAAACACTGGTCTTGGTGAAACCATGGTTGTTAAACCCCATGCACAGTAGTGTATAACCTTGGAACACTGAAAAGAGAGTAAAAATAAACCTCAGTGTACATTTATACAACATTCACTGTTGACCTGGAGCCTGAGGCTGCTGTGTAATGCAGGCAGATGCAAGGGTGCTCTGAAATAACTTGTCTGGATGCCGCAAAAAATGGTTCTTGCAATCCAGACCATCTTTATTTCCCCCATTTTTCAGTCTATGGTAAAGTAGTGAATAAACTACTCCCTGTGACTGTGGTTACACTTCTAGCAATGCTCAAATTACTACAGGCATACTGCTAATAGATTTTTATGGATAAGAATATATTCTAATATTATAGGAAACATGAATAATGATTTTATTTTAGTATTATAAATAAAAGTAAACCTGTATTTGACATAGCCACTACTCTAAAGGCAAAATATCCATACTCTAGGTGTAGACAGTGGCTTTATGCATCTGGGACAACAGGTTTCTTTTAGGCATTTCCTTCAAGGCACAATTGACTTCTGTAAAAAAAAATTACTTCCTCATCAGAGTACCAAAGGCATTTCCCTTTAACTTGTTTTTCTTCTCTGGTATGGAATGTGCCACAAAATTAACTTTATTCCTGCAGCTTGGTTTACCTCACTGCAGTTCTTGGAACCTTTTCAAACCAAACTAAAAAGTCATTAATTATACACTCATACTCACTGGTGAAGTCATTGAGGTATCAGATTTATGTATTCAAACTGGTGAAGCACTGAATATTTTCAACATAATCCAGAATTTTAAGATGTTGTAAATATCAGTCTTATACAAGGAATTTCCTTTGGAAGTGTATTAACTTTGTGGTATTCTATACTCATTACTTTCTCATTAATTATTTTCACATAGTTCTTATTACCAGATTTTAAATCTGAGAATTTTATAGTGACACTTAGTTTCTATTTTATCAGCTGAAAGT
>WBNO01013201.1:0-19271 GCA_013400575.1 Peucedramus taeniatus | reverse complement strand
ACCTGTTCCTTTTCCGTAATTACATAACAGTTTTCTTCCCAGTCATCAAACTATATTGAAGTGTAACATTACAAGTTTGGGGGCTTTTTGACAGACACAGCTTAAAATATTTCAGACCCTGTTCTGCTTCTGAATTGTGTTTTGTATTTTCTCCCATGTAGTTGTACAGTGACAACCGTTTGTGAAACCATGTAATAATCTCAATTACTGGAGGGACTGAGAAGTAGAAATTATTCTAAAATTTGTCCTAAATTAATCTAAAATGTGTCCTTATTTTCTACATAAATCAATTCAGTGACCTAGTTCACATAATTAAACATACACAAGAATGTGTTTTCACTATTGATAAACAATGTGTGAAGCCAAAGCCCACAGAGAAGGCACAATTCTTTTCAGAGAGTTTTCCACTTTGGAAAATGCATCCTGTAGATGCATACAAAATTGAATGTTCCAAGTTAGTAACATGGACACATCTGAAAGAATCTCAGTTTCTTTCTGCCACATCTGACTCTGCCCTGCTCTATTATGAAAATCCAGACCAACAAGGAGTACATTAGTCCAACAAGGGGACTTGCTCATTCCTCTGCAGTATAAGAAAGTAAAAAATTTTTAAAAAAGAACAAAAAAATTATAGGAGGTACTGGGTTCTTTAAAGCAAATTTCTAACTGAACTACAATGGAAAGTAACGTTACAGAAAAGCCCAACTTCTGCCACTTCAAAGTAACTGAAATCATATGAGGAAATCAATAATGGGTCATAAGTGTGTAATATTAAGCATATTGCTTTTGCCTAAGGCTTTGTAGGACTAAAATTAATAGAGAAAATTCAAATTCTTGTTTGTGTTTATTTATTTGGCATCACTTTATTAAGCTAAATGGAATTCCTGACAATTTTTACTTTATAGTGTTGATTTTATTTTGAAGGAAACAGTGAAGGGAGAAATATTGTTATAAAACTACCTGATTTTTGATAAAACAATGTTTAACTGAAAATGCCAGGTATTCAAGTAAAAGCATTTTTCTGGAAAGGGATTAGTTGTTCAAATTTCTGATCTAGACAAAGAGCTTTTTAGATTTCCAGAGAATCCTAGAGATTTCAGAGCTTTGAGGCTTCTTGGCTTTTTTTGGTAATTGATAATCAGAGCCCTGTGTCTGAAATTAGAAGCCTGTGAGAACTGTTCACTGCAGCCTTAGTCAGAACATTTAGACCCCACCTCAACTGGGAGTTGGATGCCTAGAAGGCCATGGTAGGTTGCAATCATATGTTTTTATCTATTTTCTTGCAACTAACTTCAATTAAAACAATTTTATCTTCTCATGCTTTCTTTCTCTCAACTATATCTTCTACTTAATCCCTATTTTGTGGTAGTAATGCTATCTCCTTGCTAAATCAGTCTTTTCAGTTAATCCATATATTAAATCATTTTGTATGATTGCAAATGTCCACTTTTTAGAAATACAGGTACATCAAATAAAATTCATATTTTTCATTTCCCTTGAAAACTAATATACTTACAAAATTGCATTCTTATTATCTCCCATAGAAATTCTATCACTATGTTCCTGAAGTACTTAACATGGCACATAGACCATACAGCTTTTCCTGGACAGCACTGAGTGCATTGAGATTAATAAAAGAAAATAATTCCACACATGTTTTCCTCATAATCTTTGATAATTAGTATTCCACTCCAGATTTCTGTAGCAAGATATAAGCTACTGAAAAGCTTTTTACAGCCTAAAGAAAACCTCTCAGACAGCCAGCCTGCTGTGTGTTCTTCAGTTATTATAATAATGTCTTAAGGATGCCCTGTTTCACCGACTGTGGAATTTTGATTTTGAAACATGATTGTCTCTAGTGGCATACAGCTAAGTTTCTAATATTTAGAAATTTAAGGAAACATGTAATAAAAGTTGGGTACCTTTATGGAAGTCAAAGTTGTCTTTGACACAAAAACAAATCAGGCTTTTATTGTAGTTCCTTTTGTCACCTTAGTCTTGGAAGTATCTAGGCTTCAGAATCTGTCAGAATAGCTGGGAAAATAATAGAGCTGACAAATATCAAAATGTGGGAGAAGAAAAGCTATTTTTCAGAAAGATAATGACTGTAAAATGAGAGAAGGCAAGTTGGAACTGGTTTAACTGGGCACCTGGGAGACTGACTGAAAAGATAAGGATGAAAGTTTAAAAGGTCTGTTTAGGAGAGAGGACATGACCTGGAAGCTGTGTAGAAAAAGAAAAATTAGGCAAACTGTTTTGATATGTGAACTAAAAGAAAATTGGCTTCTTGGAACACCCTTAGTGGAAGGGAATCACCCCAATTTGATTAATAGCTAAAAGGGGATAATTAGTAAATTGTTAAGAAATTTAGGAAAGAACGGGAGGAAATAGGAGAATGAGAATAGACATTAAATTATGCAGCTGTACATTAAATTATGAAAGTCACTCTGATCATAAAAAAAAGGCCTCAGCAAAATCTGCGGGCGTAAGATTTTTACATCAAGATGAATATGTGCTTTTTAATGTATTAGCAGGTGTTTTAAGAAGCCTGTATAAACCATTATGCATAGAGAACTCTTTTTATGATTGTTTGGAGAGCTCTAGTCTGATCTAATGAAATAACCCTAATTACGTATCCATATGCTCAATCTCATTTATAAACAGTGGAGAGAAAATAAAAGATATTTTGCTGCTGATACTGCTATTGTTGTTATAGCCTGCTGCTGTGGGTATCACTGAAGAAGTTAGCTGCCTTCTTTCCTTCTGTACTACAGTATGTTTATTCCTGGAATGCACTCTGTTCTGATGCATACTTGGTAAACCAAATAGCCTTCTTACAAGTCTTGCTTATGAAAACAAATTTCTAAATTTCTAAAGATGTGTGACTGCAGTAAAAGCATGCCTGTCTTTTAAGAATTGTACACACTTGCTAACAGACTATTTTCTTGAAAATAATCCCTTAAAAACACAAATCAGAGATACACAAATAAACAAAAACTGTAGGTGCCTGTATGGAAATTGGTTGTTACTCTGTAGAAAAATAGATGGGTTAAAATGGCAACAAACCTCATAAAGAAAAATATTTTAAGAACCCAACTAAAAAATAAAAAAAACAAAATTGCCTCCTCTCTCAAAAAAGCACCCAACCAACAACCTCAAACAAAAAAAAATTTCTAGGCATTTGCCTGATTAGTCACATGAAATTGGGATTTTAAATTTAGTAGGAATGCAGTCATTTTGATTTGTTTGGAAAATACCTTAGCCTTACAGACTTTGATCTTAAACCTAGACTTTCTTTGAATGAAAAGTACTGGAGCATAAAAGTCATGCTTCTGAACAGTTGGGGTTTTTTTGCTGTCTAAATGGTGCAGCTGTGGAAACACTGAGTCTGTTCTTGCTTTTCTTTTCTGTTTTTCAGGTTTCAAAGTGTATTATCTGCATTGCCTTTAGTGAGCTGATTCCTGATAGGAATGATTTTGTTCAGATGTGATGAAGGTGTGTTGGATGAAGGTGGATTGGACTAGATGAAGGTCATCTAGTCCAATCCATCTCAGACAGGTTTAAGCAGATCAGGTTACTCAGTTCTGTTGGATCAAGTCCTGAACACCTCCAAAGACAGAGCAACATTTTACAATATTTGAACATCCTTATGCTACAAGAAAAATCCTTTCTGTATACCAAACTGTGTTCCTTGATTCCAGGCCTGTTGCTGTAAAAGAGTCTGATGCTCTGGGAAGGGTCTGATTGTCTCCACTGTAATCCTGGTCAAGTATTTGTACTCAGCAGTAAAGTCTTTTATTCTCCTTGTTGAACTGATCAGTTCCCTCATTGTCTTCCAATGCACACACTGCTGCAGTCCTTGACCATCTCAGTGTCAATCCTTTTGATTCTTTCCTGCATATTAATATTCTTCTTTTACTGGAGAGCTCACAATTGGACACAGTGCTACAGCTGCGTTGTCACAAGCGCTGGATAGAGAGGAAACATCCCTGGGCTGGCTGGCTACACTCTTGGTTGGATTTCTCTGCTGCAAGAGTACACTATTGACTCATGTTTCACTTGTTGTCAAGCCAGATCCCTGGGTGCTTGTCTGAAGATCTGCTTCCTGTACACTCAGTCCACAGGCTGTACTTTTGGAAGGGGTTATCTCATCCTAGGTGCAGGATTCTGCATTTCTTTCACTCTCAGGTATATGTCTGTATCTCCACTCTGACAAAGTTCCTGTGAAAAACAGCCCTGAGGTATAGCATATTGCCTGCCTCACTCAATTGGGTGTTGTCTGCAAACTTGAATGCTATTTGATGCTAAACTGTGAAAGAGTATGCAGTACCACAGAATAGAGAGCAAAAGAGTTTCATTCTCGGAATGAAATTGTCCTTAGTAAACCTGTATTGGCTGCGCCCATTCACCCTCTTGAGAAATATAAAAATGCCATCTTTCTCACTGTTTTCCTGACCTTGGCCACTAACAGGGCTAACATATGCAAAATGAATAAAAGAAATAATGAGAAGGAGCAGTCCATGTTTCATTGTATGTATCTATAAGAAAGTGAGATATCTGGAAAGGGAAAGCCTCCCTGCTTCACAGGGAAAGAATGGGAGGCGAGGCAAAGAGGGATTTTGTACACAAAATGTCTGAATCCCTCTTTTCTCAGACATTAGTTGGTATCAAACCCCTGTTTTGTCCTGAACTGTTAAAGGAGAGTTTGATGCCCCATCTTAATGAAAATCTGGAAATTACTCTCTAGGATAGGGTGAAGCAAAACAGTATGTGAGTCCCTTTTCTTTTCTTAGCTTGGGTTTCTAAACAAGGAGCCTGTTGGGTATTTCATGTTTGCATAGTGACTTCATGAACATATGAATGAGCACTTTGTTTCAAACTGAGGAAAGCACACATACATACTCTTATCACAGACTTGCATAGAGCAGTGCATAAATGTCACTGTCAGAGAATATAATTGTTTCTAAGAGGAGGAAAGCAGTGTCATTTTCTTTCTTCAGCTTTGTAGGCTGAGCCACATAAGCACTATAAAAATAGAGATTGTTTATTAAAAAGTGGTCTAAAACCATCTTTGATTAGTTTAAAAATATTAAGGCAGAGCGGGAGAGAAACAAATACCATTTACATTAATTGCTATCTCACTTATACCCACAGAAGAAACAGCATCCCATTTTACAGAAATCACACAAACAAAGAGGATAATGTTAGGAACACTGATTTACAAAAAGAAAGTTTTCTTTCATTGAATCCTTCCTTTAGTTCCAGAGAATTAAAGAGAAATGTACTATATATTCAGTAAGAATCAAATGTATCTCGTGGAACAGGGATAGAATTCTTGGTCAAAGACTTAAACACAGTTTAGGTAGTTTACAAGGGTTGTGTGGAGCCCTGTCACAGGTTGATATCTTACCTGTTGAAACATCAAACCGTTCTGTTGCTTCAGCACAAGTACTAAATAGGACTCTGTCATTCCGTGGTGTGGCGGAAGTGCAACCGGCTTAATCTAATAATCATTTGAAATTCCTAGCCATGGTTAACCTTTAAATATTTCTCTGAGCCAGTAATGGATTTCAGTTCCTAATGTCAAAATATTCTACCTGCAACAAAGTTTTAATTTTTGAAAATGTAATTTGAACTTCTTGTAATTGTAAGTTTTCAAGAGTGGAAAAATAAGACAGAAATGTCCCAAATATCTGAGGGAATTAACACAAGACACTCACTTCACACTTGGTCTTTGCAAAATTGCATGTTGAAACTGTGTCAGACACTGAAGTGGTCTAAAGTCCTTAATATACAGTATCAGTTGTGTTCAAAGTTAAATTCCTGGATTTCTCAACAAGTTTAAAAAAGAAAAAGGACTGTGAATTGAAGCTGAACAAAATAAGTCCTGTCCTTTCCTCACCCTCAAACAACACTCAATACCTTTATAATTTTTTTTTTAATCTTGGTTTCATGGAATCACAGACTCACAGAATATCCAAACCAACCAAAAACCAAAATTGCAAATAGTTCCTATGAATTTGTAATCAACTTGGATCAAAAGTCGAAGCAGTGAGCTGAGATTCCTTCAGGTCAACAAGCTTCAAATGAAGTCAGTACATTGAAAGAGCAGGAAGATGTCAAAACAAGAACAAATTATTCCAGCTTCCTTTTTCCTCAATAGAAATAATAATTTTAAAGACAAATTATTCTAAACCACACAAAATATCTTATTCACAATCATGTCTGGGTGAATTTTAAATCTATGGTTATATTTATCTCCATTAACTTTAGGCAAAAATGTCCTTCTATTAACATTACTGTTTCATTGGTATTCTTTGCAATGATCTAGTAAAAATTAAGTGTAGAGAGAATTTTATCTTGACAATTTAATGCTATTCTTTATTTTTCTTTGTTTTTTAGTCATTTTAAACAATCATCAGATTTGTTTACCAATTAATCTTGCACAATATACTAGCAAAACTGGCATGTGGGCTCCTAAATCAAATTAACTCAGAGTTAAGCTTTCTATGTGAGTAATTATTGCTTTTCTGAGCTATTTCTATGCACTTCTTTTCAACCTTCAAATCAGGTGACAACTAAAGAGGTTCCTAACATGAGTATTCATCCTTACTACCCTTATCCACAGTGTAATGAGCACTGTGTTCTAATGAAGCAATTATTTTTTTGGTCAGGTTTTTATCACAGTAGTAAGAATTTGCAATTTTTGAGGAGCTCAAATCCTTCACTAACAGTGTCAGCTTTTTAAAGGCTAGTCATGACAGTCATTCAAAACAAGTGAACAAAATATTTTAGAAAATGTATTCATCTGATGATTTAATAGTTGTACATTAACTGCTCTCTTCTAGGAATAGAAAAATTGCATGTGTTAAATTATGTGGAGGTCCAGGAAAATAAAAGCTTAGGCCATAGATTTTACCACAGAACAGATAGGAAAGGCTGTATTGTAGGGATATCATGAAAATAATATAACCTGGATTATAACATCAATGAAAAAATCTGAGCAGAAAGTGGTGGACTGATTACAGGTCTGAGATATTACTGCTTTACACATTAATCAGAGCATGAGGGACCAGAGAGGGATATGGAGGTAAAAATACTAGGATTTTTTTTTTTTTTTACATATTAAAATTAAATTCATAACTAGTCAGCCATGAAATCAAAAACTCAGAGAGATAAGCCAATATCTCCCTGAAGGCCTTAAAAGAGCAAAGGTAATTTACTAAGACTGTAAAAAAATGTTCATTTTTTGAGGGAGAGTCAGGAAGAACTCAGAACTCTTCTATATACATATTTTTACAAAATTGTATGCTGCTAACATTATTCAGTTATTATTTGAATAAAAGTTGTACACTGCAAATTTGTCCCCCTCACAGTGATTTTATAGCGGGAAGTTGGGATAAAAGGGAGAAATCTTTTAGTAGTGTGCAATTTTTTTCATTTTTTGCTTTCTGATATCAAAGTGTTTTATCCTTCCTGAGAACATTATTATAGTTATTATAGCAACTAATGAATCTTTTTGGGATGTTATAGGGGTGTCACAAGGAAAATTTATTTTTATTCCTTCATATCATGATTTATATATTTGTCAGTCAATGATCCAAGGCCGTGGTGCTCAGTGCAGTGCAGGCAGAAGTGTTTTCCCTCTGAGAAGTGAAGTCAGCAGTGTGCTACACAATCACATTTAAATCATGAATATTCATTCATGAAATCTGATAGCTGTCCTCTGTTGAGACCAAAACTTTGTCCCTTCCATTACCACCTAGCTGATTCCAACCTTCAAGTCTAAAAAATGGGCATCACAAGAAAGCCAGAAGCCTCCATAGTAACTTGTGAGAACTATTAAGTAAATGCAGTTAAGAGCATGAGCTAGCAACTAATGACACTTTCCATATCTCTTGAACATTTCCAGACCCATAAAATGTGTCAGGAAACCACTATAAAGTGAATGAAACAAACAGAATTTGAAAAAAATAAACAAGAACCAAAAATAAAACAACACTAAAGAAAAACCAAACAACCCCAGAAGGAAACATGAGACCTTTGTTTACAGTAGATTTTTCTCTTGGAAAATGAAACTTTAAAAGCAAATGTTGTCAGGTTCTTCTGGAAGATGAAAAACATGTTACAAGCTTGATTTTGATCATGTACAAGGCCATTCAAGAATGTCTTAAACTGACATGAAAAGAAATGCTTCTGTTTTCTTCCTTGTTTTTCTACCAGATGAAAAGAATGCTGTATTGTACTGGATGTTAGTGGTGAGGAACTTGAGGAACTGAGGTCTAGTTATACCAGATGAACAAGCAACACCTGGTGTGAAGTTTCAATCCTGCTTTTTAATTCTATCACTTTACTTGAAAATCTAAATAATATTTTAGTGTCCAGATTTTTTAAAGTACTGAAGCCTTTTCAGATTCATCAGTGTTTAGACATCCACTATGGATAAGTAAATTTAGTGAAAGCATGTTTCCAAAAGGCTGTGATGAAATTTCAAGCTGAGTAAGGGATCTGAATGCATATCTTGGTATACATTGCAGGCATGAACAGGGAGAAGACATTTGGAAGGAAAATAAGATCCTTATTTCTACAGCAAATAAAATCCCTCATACATCTTTATCTCTGCAGCAAAGGAATCTTATCTGCATGAACACTTCTCATTTCCTACTACGGCTTTATTTGAAAGCAGCAGCCTTTGTAGATTTTTATTTGAGTCAGTCAATATTGTTTGCTGCTGGGGAATATGTGTGACAAGGCACAGCTGAGATGCTTAGAAAAACACTTATATTTTCATTCTACAGGTTTTATTGTCTTGGTTTCCATGTGCTTGAGAGAACATTAAATGCTTGGACAATGATTGAGTGCTTTATGAGATACTTTTTGAGCTAGAGACATTTTAGATCCAGATACTCATTGTTTCATGTACATGTTTTTAGATCTGTTCTTACAACTAAGCTAATATTACAAAAAATAAATTACATTAGTTTTTAGTTAAATAAATAGAATAATTCATTCTGTTCAGAAGTAACAAAATAAAACCACAACATAGATACACAGAAAAATATTCAGATGCCAAATTGAAGAAAAAAAACAAAACAAAATGAGAGATCTGTTGGCAGCATGCACCTGATAAGTGGCTGCATTTCAGAAATTGCTTTGAGAAAAAGAAAATACTTCGAGCCCGAAGAGATACGGGGAGGGAACTGCAATAGAGAAGCATCACCTCTGGGCAAATTTAATTGATTGCAACTAGATGATGCACTGTTGAATGTCCCAGTTCAGCAAATTTTTTAAACTTTGCTGGGAATTTTTGTTTATTTTTCCTGTTTGATGCAGTAAACATCCATTAGACATTAAAAGAGTACACCAATATGCCACTGATCCTCTGGTCCTTGATAAGGTGCCAGCCACTCAGTCTCTCCATTTGCATGAACAGCTGGAGCTTTTCTGGACCTATTCCTATCATGTAGCTGGATGCCTTCCTGATGGTTTGCACTTCATCGTATCTCCAGTGAGCTAGCTTGTTTGTGATAGATCTGAAAACTTCACAGAGAGAAAAGATATTTATTTAGTCACATTTAATTCAAGCAGACTTCAATATAAATTTAATAGGGAGCACGGTCTGGAACATGCAGAATAAACTGTTCTCTGCACTTTTATCAGTTTGCTAGCAGACATGGGGAAATCTCTTGGTTACAGTAATATCTTCTATTCCTTAACAGATTGATTGTATGCATGAGTGGTTTAATCTGTTCTCCCTGGTGAAAAAAACCCATAAAAATAGTATATTTTCTAATTCAGTAAAATTTCATGGCAATAAAATCACAAAGTTGTAAAATGAATGGTACTCTGTATGAAAAGGCTTTGCATACAACAAGACTTTGCTTTCCATAGAAGAAATTACAAAAGTGTAAAAATAATTTTTAAAAAAAATTTATGTTGCACTATCTATTCAATGGGTAAAGTTTATGGTTTTATTCCTTTATATCTAATAAAAATCTGTATGACAGATTTATGCTTTGGAAATTTGAATCTACAGTGGATCATACTATTCACAGGGGCTTATTTGACAGTCTGTGTCGATCCACTAAAGTCAATGTTACATGATCGCAAATTAAAAGACACATAAAAATATTTAAAAATTAATTTTCCCAACTTTATTAAGGCTGTCACATTATACAAGGTTAACAAGTGAATAGCCTCTCTTTTTTATTCAGATTACAATAAAAATATAAAAAAAATAAAATAAATATAAGTAAACCATTTTGTAGTGGTAGCCTTCATTTCTGAAAAATAAAAGAAGAACCTGGTGAGAGGCTGGACATGACCCAGCCATGGGCACAGCCCAGAGAGCCAAACGTGTCCTGGGCTGCATCCAGAGCCCCGTGGGCAGCAGGGGAGGGAGGGAGGGGATTCTGCCCCTCTGCTCTGCTCTGCTGAGACCCCACCTGCAGTGCTGCAGCCAGCTCTGGGGTCCCAGCACAGGAAGGACAGGGACCTGCTGGAGTGAGTCCAAAGGAGGCCACCACATTAATTACAGGGATGGAGCACCTCTCCTATGAGGAAAGGCTGAGAGTATTGGGGTTGTTCTGCCTGGAAAAGAGAAGGCTTAGAGGTGACCTAATGGCAGCCTTCCAGTACCTGAAGGGAGACCACAGGAAAAATGCAGAGCAACATTTTACTAGGGCATGTTGAAAAGGGGGGCAGGGCAAGGGGGAATGGCTTCGAACTGAAGACAGTAGGTTTAGATTGGATATTAGGAAAAAAAAATATTGTCAGGGTGGTGAGGCACTTGAACAGGTTGCCCAGAAAAGCTGTGGTTGCCCCATCTCTGGAAGTGTCCAAGTCCAGATTGCATGGAGCTTTGAGCAACTTGCTCTAGTGAAAAGTGTTCTTGTGCATGACAGGGGGTTGGAGCTAGATGATCTTTTAAGTCCCAGGCCATTCTATGACTTTAAAATGTTACGAATTCTCTTTTCCAGGGGAAAAATACAAAGGATTTTTTTTAATATTTCAGAACCTAGAAAACTGTATTCTAAATAAATAAATTTAAACTCCGAGCAAGAATTAAACCTTCTGAAGGGGAGGACAAAGAGGAAACAATAATAGATGTATGATGGATGATATTTAAAGATGCTGGTATTTGAGATAATAAAAAAGGATGATAAAACATTTAAAACAAAATAGACAAACCTCATTATAAATTGCTTGATTAGAAAACAAAGGATTTATAATGGCTAGGGGTAGTATCAGTTTACAGTCATAATTTATTTGGTTTTTTTTATTTCATTCAATATGGAGGTCATATGATTGGGAAAGACATGAGAAATCATGCTGAAAAAATAAATTACAGAGATTTTGGTAGCAAAAGTCTCTCTCAGCCTTCCTCCAGCCAGACTTCCCTGATTGGAGACTAGCATATGTTTAGAGCTGTGCATGATCCTGGAAGAAATAGAAGATTTAGTCACTAGTTTTGGAGTTTTGTCATACACTTTTTTTGACAAAAAAGACAGTAAAACACAACAAACAGTCCAATTTTTAAAATGCTGAGATGGAAAACTGGCTTCTGTATTTCAACAAAAAGTCTCTATCTCATTCTTAGCTATACAATGAAGTAATTAGCTGTTCCCTATTCAATTACACATTAAAAAAAAAAGTAGAAACACAGGCAGAAAGAACTAAATCCTTTGAAGATTATTTTCACTGTTAACTAATTTTCTTTTGTAATGTAAAACCCAAACATCTGAGAAGTGAAATTTAAAGACCCAGTTCCAAAATCCATAGGCATGTATCTAATTAAAATCACACAAAATCACCAGAATTTGTCCTTAATGAAATGAAATGGAAGCCGAGAAAAACAAATCCAGTAAAAAGTGATTGCTGACATTGCACAAATAGCTGTTAGTTTTATAAGGGGGTTAGATATTTTAACAAGCAATCTCTTCTGAAGGACTGTAAAAAAAAGAGCTGCTGTTTTTAATTTGATTTCTTATCACTGCAGTTTTAGTTAGCTATCTTAGACATCTATAAGAAGAAGCAGCATATTGACAAAAATATTGACTTGACTACAAGATCAAAGAATGAAGAT
The DNA here is from genome assembly GCA_013400575.1 of Peucedramus taeniatus. Taxonomy (NCBI): domain Eukaryota; kingdom Metazoa; phylum Chordata; class Aves; order Passeriformes; family Fringillidae; genus Peucedramus; species Peucedramus taeniatus. The sequence goes on along the minus strand of WBNO01013201.1, from coordinate 7,186 downwards.
TAAAGCAGGATATGGCAGAATGTGGTAGGAAAAATAATTAGATTCTTATTTTTGCAAATAATTATTTATACTTCAAAAATAGTCCATCCTGAAGTTTAGTCTAAGTTTTCCCCTATTTAATTTCTGTTCATCAGCCACTTACATGCTTTATATGATATTTAATAATGCCTTGTAGTAGTTTTTATCAAACTGTCTCTTCTGACATTTCTTTCTTACCTTCTTCTTTGCTTCTTCAAGCAACACAAATGCCATGGTCACAACAACCATTTAGAAGCTTTTTTGTTTCTGATGTTGGTGTTTCTTTTTTCTTTGAATATTAAGAAACCCCCTGAAAGGAATGTTTATTTGCTTAGTATTTTGGACAATATAAGAACCTGTATCTTTTTTGGTAGCACCTTACAGATGTGAAACTCTCCCTTGATCTGAGCCACCCCCAGCCAGTCTAATCCATGAGACATGCCTGTGCTGCTCATAACCCTCTACAGCATCTCTCTGTCAAACTCATTCAGCACTTGCTGACCTGGAGCTTTCAGACATTGGAAAAAACCTTGCAGTTAAACTGGGTAAAAGAGCACACACTATATATGAAGCTAAGAATTTGTTATTAGTCCAATGGAGTAGTTTAATGCTCTAATTTGTTTGATTAATGCAGAAAAGATCCATTTATAAGAGTTATTAATAATAAAATGGAAGCCTAGCCACACTCTCCTCCCTTTTTAAGCATCTAGCCTTTTCTCTGATTTTATCCCCACCTTCTCAATGTACTTCTGGATTCCAGGGTTGACAGATTCCATTTTCCTCAAGAAAAAAGGGGTGTGTGTCTGTCTGCAATGGGGTGTGACAACAGCTCGAGAGGTCCTCACTGGGAGGCTGATGTTCTTCAAAGCACAGGTTTCCTCCCCCTCAGTTCTGGGTCTTCTTGGGATTGCTTATGATTTTCTGTCACAATTTGTTTCCTTCTCTTTGGTGTCCATCTCAAGTCTCAAAGTTGCAGTGGGCCTCCCCAGCCACAGCTGACAGCAAGGGCAATTGCTTGTTGTGCCAGGAACCCATTTGCTGGTCAGACTTGACCATGATTTTCATTCACAGAGCTTCAGCAGAAGTTGATGAGACAGTGGTCACTTGGCCACCAACCTGCTGCTCAGAGAAGCTAAAAAAAACTCAGACAAAGCCCAGGAATCCTGTACGGTCATGTTAGTGCAAGATGTCTGGCCTTTTAATAATAATGGCAAAACATTGTAGTTACTATAATACAGTGAGAAATCCATAGAAAATTACCTGCTTCTTTTTGCCCTCTCAACCTTTTTTAGGGTAACTTCTATAGCTTTTATTTGATTTCAGCACCTCAAGTGAATTCATGCAGCCTAAATCTTTCCTGCTTTATTTTATTCTCTCCCTATTCATTAGTCCTGAATTCTCTGTACTCTGAATTTGGTCAGGTTAGACATAAGTTATCCGTCATAAGGCATCTAAACTCATTCTACTTAATCATTAACCCCAAATTCTATGTGATACTTCAATTGTATATATTAATTTTATCATCTTCTGTAATGCTTAATAATTTGGTCATTTATGTTTTAAATTTTATCTCTAATCCATACTGGATGGTAGAAGCAGCTGCATGTATTTAGTTTGGTGATGTTAAGACAGCTGTTTATTTTGGCAATCTGGCTCACTCATACAGAGCAAAAAAAAAAAAAGATGTCTTGAGCACATAAATTGAAATGAAGCTTTGAAGTAGTGTAATTCTCAAAAGAATTTTCCATTTTTCAGAGCATTTGTGGAATCATCTCCGTTTACTGGTCCTTATAGACAACTACCTGATTTGGTATATATTACTTAGCAGTTGCCATGCAGTCTGTAGCATTATTTTTAATTTAAGTGGTAATTTAAGCTTTTAATTGTTATTCTCAATTTTTTTAAAGGATACCTAACCTAAATAAAATTACACTAGAAAGGCTTTGCCATCTTGAAATCAGCATTTATCTCAATTCTGAGTGTCGAAATATGAAATTTGGGTCAATCTATTCCTTTGTTTCTTGCTCTGAATTATCTTTCCTGCATTAATTCTAATGGAAGTTCTCAATGTTATTTCCCCCTTTCTGTCATGTACTGTTCTGTACTTTCCCAAGGCAGTCAATCATTCTAATGCTGGTGTGTAATTTACTTTACTGAAACAGCCATTTTGCCATTAATATATGTGAAGTTTCTTTCAACTCTCATTTAACATAGTCACTTCCCTCTGGTGATCATTTGTACTTTTCTGTGTTTACTTGATGACTTCTGTCTGAGACAGGTTTTACTGGCTGGCTGAACTTCAGGTGACACTACATTAGCATACAAAGTTTTGTTATGTGACTCAAACTTACTGAATTCACCTGTGCTATTACAGTCCCATTTTCATAGAAAACAAAATGCCTCTGAAAATTATGTTTTTTCTCAGTCTCTTTCTAAGTTCCTAAAGATGTTAATATTGGTGGAGTCCCTTTTTAGCTCAAAACTGATAGGAAAGATTTAGTTATAGAGGTCAACAACAGCATCTCCTGCAGCCAAAATGACCAACAGTATCCTGGGGTGGTACAAGCTCAGCATCATCACCTTGGTCCTTCCCATTGCCTTTGCCTGTCTTAAATTGATTGTATATTTCATTGTACACAAAATATGTTCTCTTTCTTCTAAGAATTTCCATGGGGATTGGAATAGTCATATATTTAACACTACAGATATAACTGATAACTGATGCAGAGCAAGACGAAAAGAAAATTTGCAAGATTATCATTGCTGAGAGGATTTCCTAACAACTGTTTCCTTCTCTCTCTTTAGGCTATGGTATGTAAAGGCCTTTAAAAATGGATTTGAAATTAATAAATAAACAAATATTTTGAAGCTTTAAATTTCAACAAACAAGATAGATTAAAATAGATATTTTTGTGGTATTGTTGAGAAGTAACAGTATAGGCTCTGAGTGTCTCAATCATTTTTCTCATATTTGTCTTACAAGATTAGAAATTAGTTTCATCATAGCTGAGGAAGGAACTAGTCCTGCCTTTAGCTTGCTTTTGAGCAGATATATTAGCACAGTAATCCATTGTGCTTCTCTCTAGCAAAGCTAGTTCTGCAATGCATTAGACATACATTCTGATTTATCTCATCCTCTTACCTCTTCTAACAATATAATAGCTGCAACAGAGTGAAAGGTTAATTGTGGGGTATCTAGTATGTTTTTTCATAAGTGACCATAAATGTGCCATAAATGTGAACAAAATTCAAGGAACTGGGGAATTACATGGGAGAATAAATTAGATTTTGTGCACATTCTTTTCACTGGCAAGGCCACATATTATTCAATTTTTTTTCAGAAAAAAAGAGAAGTATATTAAAAAAATAAAGACATAAAATTGTCACTGTCCTTTGAGAGCAAGAACAAGATGTTAGGGATCCTGCCAACTTTATATTGATCTGAAGATCCTCCGTGTGAGAAGCATGGCATAGTGACCAAGCAATATTAAATTTGGCAGGGAGCACATGAATGGACAACAATGCACTTAAAGCAGCACATGGACAATTTGTGTGTGAACTTCCATGTAAGTCTCTCTTGTGCAATTTGGTGTTTACAGAGACATCCAATGATTTTACTAAGCCATCAAGAGAAGCACAGGAACTGATGTGGCTGAAGTGCTCCTCAGCTTGGGTTGGTATCTGCTGGCCAAACTGGTGCCATACCAGGTTATTTCAGGCTAGCAGGTGTATCCACTCCTTTGGAGACTTACATTCAAGTGCAGTGTTTTATGTACCTTTTGTGTTTAATGCAATTATCATTCTCTTTCCCAATAAATAGCATTTTACAGTAACTTTACAGCAGCAATTTACATTACTTTGTTGCTCAAAGTTATTTTTCTTTTTGATTGTTTGGTTGTTTTTTTTTTTTTTTTTCTTTTTCTCTGTTTAAGAACTTCTGTTGCATTTTTATTTATCTTGATTTACAAGGCATCAATCACTGCTTCTTCAAAAATGTTATCTCATTTAGCAGAATGCTCAGAATTTTAACCATCTGAAAATTAAGCATACACAAGAAATAGATTTATCTTGTTATTCACAGAGAAAGAAAATAAATAAACAACTTTCTATGTTTTAGAGGCATTGTTATGCATTCAAAAGAATTAAACATATAAGGTATTTTTTCTCAGTTGATGAGGTGCATATAAGCGTTATAATCCAGAAGTTTAATTTTTGGATGCCTGTAATGATGAGATAGTATCCAGCTCTGCCTAATTTAGAGTACAAAATATTCAGAATCTTGATTTCTTCTTGGCTGCAATTGAATTCACTCCTTGGAATATTTATTTCACTCTTGAGCCTAGAACTGCCCAGAATTCAAATATCCTTTCTAGGAGTTTTCATCTGAAAGAAATTGATTTTCTTTATTCTTCCTTTTTTATTTATTGTGGATGAATTTCACACAGTTATTTCAAAGGTAAAGCATATTTATTGAGATTTTGATAAGGTATAACACGAGCCACTCTGTTCTTACTGTGCCTTCACAGAACCCTGTCAACAACAGAGGGTAGACCAAAGTCTGAAAATGTTTTCTTTAATAACAAAAAATGTACATCATCTAAAAGTGATTTCTCAGAATTTCCTTTTAGTCCTTACTGTAATTCTCTTCTCTATACAGTGCTATATTATGTCACTTGAAAAGAGGCCTGATAAGGTTTGCTTAACATTGCTTAAAATTATTATTCTGCTAAAATTAGTCACTACTGCTGCTTTTTGTTTTAATGAATCGTGTCCATTCCCTGTACCCAGCCAGGCAGCACATTCTGTGACTTTGCCACTTGAGCTTAATGAGGACAGTGAACCCCAATGTGCATTACCATAAAGGGTGAACTGAAATGCTGGAGATCTCTAATCTCTATAGGTATCTGTCATTTCATTTTACACTCTCTGGATGATGGACATTTGCAGAAGAGTGAATTGCCTTTAAAGTTTCAAATCAAATCAGGACATTTGTTCAGCCTCCACTGTATCCCTCTTGTACCCCGTGTAGTCTCTGAGGATTAAAGAACTGCTACTTGTCACCTTTATCAGTTAAATCAAGAAGGAAGTACATATACTGTTCCAATTGATCATTAAAAGATTTGAATCTCAGTTGCCTTTGGAAGACTCCTGGTCTTTATAAAGGATGAATCTTTTCCTCTTGGAATCTGCAAAGACAACAGAATATATCTCTTTATACTCTTCCCTTTGAAACTTACTGCTGTGTTTCAAAAATATCTTAAAATCCAGATTTTTTTTTCCCTGATAACAACACTATCTAGCATATAAGTTTCCTGATGGATGAATAGAAAACAGGCTTAAACAACAAGCTTATTTTTTACCTTACATCTACATTAGTAAATTATATTTTTTTTCATTAGTTAAATTTGAATTTTCTCTAATAATCATTCATTCATTCACATTCACTTCCCAGAATTCAAGCAGCAGGAAAAATGTAGTATTTTTCTTTCATGTTTTGTTTAAAAATTTTACCTGTTTAGCTTATTAATGAAACAGTAAAATAGTTCTGGTTTAAAACTATTTTAAGAAGACTTACTTTAATTTTTGACTGAGAAGAGAGATCTGAAATGATGGTTAGATATTGACATTAATTACGTTAAACATAAAACAAGATTCACATTTTGTTTGGGAAATAGATTTTTTCTGATATCTTAGTGTCTTTGTAATTGAAATGGCTTTTCTATTTAAAAGAAATACCAGCCTTCATTTAATCTGGTAATTAGGGCTATCCCAAGTTATTTGGTATATATCCAGGATTTGACATCCATCAATCAGTCAAAATTGTCTTTGTAATCTGACTTACCCTTGTGAGATATGAATTTACCATTGCTAAGGAAAAAAAAAAGTTATGCAAGAAAGTCAAGGAAAAATTCTCCCCGCCGGAGTCTATTAAGAATTTTTTCTCTTTTTAAAAATATTTTTTTTGAGCTGTATAATTCTAAGAAACCTTTTATCTTCTGAAAGAAGAACTTTTGTGGGAGATTCCATCCTTACATTTTTAAGTACATCGCAAGGAAACTTCCTGCAAACAGGTAAAATGTAAGCAATGTCTTATCTTTCCCAAGACCACATTGTGCATCAAAGATGACTTATGTTTAGGAATGCTTTGCTGACAGATATCCATATTCTGGAGATAAAGTCAGAAAATTGTGTAGAAAATCTTGGCATATGTGGACTGACCACACTAGAATTTCTATGCTGCCCTTCCTGTGTGCATGTCGTGCTTACCAGTGTTTACATAATAGCTGATGACATTCACATGAAAAAATGTACTTTTGTTCGATTGTGTGATTATTTAAAAATCTGTGCAAGAGTTCAATGAGTGTCCACCTATATTTAAAAGAAGGAATAAAAAAGTTGCTGTCTTTTGCTAATTCAAGACACAAACCTTAGCAGTATATAAACAACTTGATCTTGAGTAATATAATTTAAATTGACATCTATATACACTAACAGGCAGAGAAAGCTGTGATAAAAGGCTGTGCAGAGCTTCACTTGCACTTGATGTTCTATAAATACGAACTTACCATGAGGGCCTTTTAAATTAAAGAAAAACATGATATAGTGCTTATTTGGGTGTCTGCATAGAATCTTAGAAAGGTTACATGAGAAATAAGTTAATGGACTGAAGTTTATAGCTGTGTGTATAACTGTCAAATCTCTGTGTAAATTACCTTTCTCTTCTGCTGGCCAGAATGCAAAAATCCAATAAACTGTTAATAAAAATGGAAAGGTCATATGTAAATATCACAGATCTTGAAAATGAATTGGAAAAATGTGATAGTTTGCACACAAATATTTCATATTCTGTTTCATGGTGCCTAAAGTGGGATGGGACTTATGATGTGTGTTTTTATCAAAGTATGGTGAGAAAATATTCTGTGAGAAAGAGATTTCCTTTAACTCTAAAGACAAGTGTTTGATGACTAATTGGAGTTTGTTTCTCTGGCTTTGAAATAATTTACCTCTTTTATTAAGAACACCCAATAAAAAAGACTGATTTAATGATTCTAGTAATTTACCAAGAATGTTCACAATGGAATATATATTCTGTCTTTTGAGTCCACTTGAGCACACATTTGTTTATGTATTTTTATTTACACTGAGATATATTGGTAGAATGCTTTAT
>WBNO01013199.1:42946-57499 GCA_013400575.1 Peucedramus taeniatus | reverse complement strand
TCAGGAGGCTATATCCCATTCTCTCGTTGTCCTTGTCAAGGAAGATTTCTTACTATTTCATTCCTTAATAAAGATGAAGCAGCACTGTGTGTTTACAGCTCTCCTGGCGACTTCAGTAAGCCTGACTGACATCTCTGTAGGAACACAGTGGAACCTGATGTAGCTCAGCTCTAGGCTCTGCTCTGCACTCTTCAAACACACACAGTCTATCCTGAGCCCCTGCTGGCTTTCTGCTGCCCCTCGTTTGTGATTGCTGGGCACACGGGCAAGGGAGAGGTGCTGATGGCTGTGCTTGTTAGGGGAGTCCCGGAGCTCTGATTGAACGCAGACAGAGCCCCCAAGGAGAGTGGTTTCTCTCCCCTCCCTGCTGAGGAGCGGGCAGGATGTTTATGTGCTGCTCAGCCAGGTACCCAAATCCTGACAATCTTACTCAGTTTTGCCTGGTGCTTGGGATTTCTCGTTGGCATGTCCGGTATCAGTGGATCCAGCTGAAACCTGACGTCCCTAAACAAACCCTGCCTTCCAAGCCCGACTTGCAACATCCTTCTGGCTTGGCATCGCGCTGCTTTGAAACACTGCCTCGTTAGCCCGGGAACAGGATGCAGGCTTGGATGGGTGTTCACAGCCCCAGGGGCCAAGCAGCGAGGGCATTTATGAGACGTGGAGAAGAGCCCGGAGGAAAACATTGGATAATCGGAGAAGCGGCCCCGAGGAGCCAGTCGGGCTGTTCCTCTCCCCCCAGCCTCCCCGGGGATGGCAGCTGTACCCTGTCAAATCCCTGCCAGGCTATTGAGAAATCCCACGGGAGCCTGTGTCTGTGCGGGGAGCCCAGCCCGGCTGAGCCCGGGGCTCGCTTATCGCAGAGCTGTGCCCAGGGAGCCGCACAGAGAGCCGCTCCATCCCTCCCTGCCCGGCCCGAGGAGCCCCTGCCTCCCCCGAGGGCAGCAGCAGGAGCAGCCCTGCCACGAACGCTGAGCGCAGGAGGAGAACCCCGGTGGCAGGACAGAAATCCCCCGGTGGCAGGACAGAAATCCCCCGGTGGCAGGACAGAAATCCCCCGGTGGCAGGACAGAAATCCCCCGGTGGCAGGACAGAAATCCCCCGCTGCCCACGGAAGGAGCAAGGAGATGGTGTTGGGAGGCTGCCTGCCCCGCAATGGCTCCGTGCGGTTCAGTTCTCAACCCGGGAGAGATGCATCACCATGCATCACCCAGCGACCCGGGGGCCGCTTCTGCCCTGCAGGAGCAGCACAGCTGGGTCAGAGCCTCAGGCCGTGGCAGTCGGGTGGTGGGTGCTCAGTTCTGATGGGAAGCACGGTCACCACCTGCCCACTGTGTTACCTGGATTAGCCAGTTACAGCCACTTGCTGTTTCTTTGAGTCCTTGTCTGGTTTTCCAACATAATTCTTCCTTTCTCTGTCTCGGACTCTGTTGAGTCCGGCCCCTCACTCTCTGTAATTGAAATATAAGCATTGCTGTGCATCGGACAGACCTGGGGTTCCTTTCTCTGTTTCTTCCTACTTTTTTTTTTTTCTAATTTCTTTCATGGTGGCCCATGGGATTACAGCTGTAACTTTAAATACCTTCCACCCCCACCAGCTGAAATGAGGCTGGGGAACAGGGAGAATTAAAATATGCTTCAAAGGATACCACAGGAGAAATACAAATAGAAGCAGATAGCTTGAATTTAATCTTTTATAGGCTATTTCATAGAGAATAATATCAGCTCAGGAGGGGTTAGTGCCTCTGGTAAGGGTAGAAGGAAACAGCTGCCCGCTACCCCCTCCTCTTCCAGTCCTTTTTGGAGAGGTTTCTGTGTTCCACAGTGGGCAAATCCAGGGTCATACTTTTTTTTCAGCTCTCCCATCAAACTGTGTTGCCTAAATGCCCACCTCTGCCTGGCAAAGCATCCTTCACTCCTCTCAGTGCAGGCCTGTGGTCCTAGAGAAGACTGAAATGAAATAAAACCCTCAGCTGGAATGGTTGCTCTGGTTGTACCCCCTGATGGTCTCCAGCTGAGCAAGGTGCCAACCTGCGCAGGGCAAAGCAAGCACACAGCACTTGCAGCCTGTGAAAACATCACATCTGCCTCTTCCTGGGGTGGGAAATCATTCCAAAAAAAGGCTGTAACAAGTGCTGGAAATTCAAAGTGAAAAGTTAATAGCAGGTTAAAATAGCAGAATGTGTGTTTGCCTCCACCCCTTGATTACTGAAGCCATATGTGACAGAGTAGACGCCCTTCGCCCCTTGCTGTCATTTATCACATATCAACCCCACTAACAGGTCACTGGCCCTGGCTTGGGATGGAGTCACTTCTGCATCTTCAAAAGGCACCAATCATTCCAAGACAATCAGAAGCAATTGTACAAGTCCAGTGCTTGGGGCCAGCCCCAGGACACCTGTGCTCAGCAGAGCTGTGGTGATTGATGTGAGGAGCTCCAGGGCATGGACCCTCTGCTCGTGCATCAGGCAGAGAGTTGATGTCACACCAGGAGAGCTTCCCCAAGCCACCGAGGGCTGTGTCCTGAGCAATATCCATCCTCACTGCAGAACAGGAAGGAGCTGGATGGGATAGCACCCTGGGAGCCCTGGCACATGGAGATTTGGGCATCCTTACACCTGCTGCTGCTCACCCACCTTTGAAGCTGCAGAAACGTCTCAAGGGTGCACTTGCCATGAGTGATGGTGCTCTGTTGGCCTGGGGCATGTAGGCTCACATCCTGCTGAACCAGGGAGGTGTTGGACAAAGGAATCCAAGTGAAAAATAGTGTTTGGTGCACTTAAAGCAGGAAGATAAACTGCCTCAATCAGGTGTGTTTATAACTTAGTCCCATCATCCACACTGACCTCTTCCTTACCCACAATTATCCTTCCTGCACATAAAACCCCTTTTGTGCAAGGCTCTAAGATTAAATGGGTGCATTATGGCCTTTTGTGTATTTGGAGGGATTGCCCTGCAGTGCTGGTTCTCCAAGTTTTAGCTTAGCAAGGGAAAACCCAATGCCAAAATGCTTAGGACTTCAGGATCACAGCCATCCCTCTCCTTGTTTATCTTCATTTTCCCCCTACCTTTCTATCCAATGCTAGTTCACCATGTTCAACTGGTCTCTAATCTAAAATAAATAAAAAAGATGGAGAATAGCATCTCCAAAAGAAGCTGCAAACACAGGAATGAAAATCTGGGTGGAGTGACCACTCACCTTTTCTGGATGATCCTTTTTCAGTGTTGGCAAATGTGTTTATTTTTATCTAGAAACTGCACAGTGACTACCAGCCCCCTCCCCCCACCCCGTTCAAGTCTTGAGCTCTCTCCCCTCAAGTCAGTGGCTGCATTTGCATGAGTCATTAAAAAAGGAAAGAGTTTTGCTGTCTCCAGCAAGTTCTCCTGCACAGGGTGATGTGTAGGAGACTCAGTCCCAGGCTGGTGCTTACATCAGTGCCACATATTTCACAGCAGAGCTGCAGGTTTGCTGACTGTCACCTCACATAGTTCCATACTTACATCTTTTCCTAAATATAGGAAAAGCCTGGTAACCACTGCCATCAGGAGGTCCTGTTCCCAGTCAGCCCCTTCCACCTCATCAGCTTTTAAACCATGCAGATTTACAATTTACAAATTTACAATATTGCAAACTAGGAAATAGAGAGGTGGGGAAGGGAAGGCTCAAAGGTAAAAAACACATAAAGATAAACATAACATGAAATAAGAATAATAAAGGTAAGGAAAGAATCTGAAAAAAGGTGGTGGGTAGTGATGTAAATTGTTGTTGTTAAGAAAAATAAGGGCTGGGGAAAAGAGCCCTCTGGTCCTGCATTTGCTCTGCAGTGGTGTGAAGCATGGGCATGGCTGTGAGGCTTCTTGAAACTCTTGTTAATATGTAACTCGAAAGAAATCAGCATTAGCAAGGGGTATTTATGGGCACAGGAACAAAAACTGCACTGGGCTTACCTTGAGACATCCTGCTTGTCTGCCAGGTCTGCCTGGAGGGTTTTGTGCTGGCTCACATCCAGGGGGCTGGATCCATGAGCTGGGTGTTTGCCTCTGGCAACAGAGCTTACTGTGCACTGCTGCTGTTCAAGTGCTGGAGTTCTGGATGCTGAGAATTTTAGACTTTCTGTACTGACAGACTCTGACCCCCAAGAGAGCACTCAATTTAACCTGAAACCGTAGAGAAAACTTCCATAATTGATGAATGGCACTGAGATTGTGAGTGCATCGTTTGATTAGAAGTGTGTAATATCACAAGGTAGAAAACTTAGAATTTGAGGTTTTACAATATAGTAATATCAAGATAGAAGTTTTAAAGCAGAGGCTGGTCCTTCTTCTTCAGAGCAAGAAATGCAGCGAGGAGCTGACAGTGTTTGACCTCTGATGTGTATCTAGGTCAAATTTGGCTTATGGGTGACACCAGGGCTGCAGGGGAGTGTGGAGTCTTTGCTTCTTTTTTGCCAGGGTTGGGAATAAATGTTTGAGATGGTATTTCTTGTTGGGACTCAGATGTTTATTAGTTCTTATCTGTATTACAGTCTCACAAACCATGAGTTCTACAACACTTTAACAATCTAAAAATGGAGCCCTATCTCTCTCTCTATAAGGCCTTTTAAGGATAAACTGTCCAACTAAGAAATGACTCCTAAATTATTTTTACTTTTAACCCAATAACCAACCACCCATGCCCCACAATGTGGACTTTTTTATCCAATTAAACAATAGCACCCAAACCCATGGAGAAGGAGGTGAAGAATAAGGACCAGCCTCTGCCCTAAAACCTCCATCTTGCTTTATATATATTAATATATTCTAAAACCTTAAACTCTAAGTTTCTCACCCTGTGGTATTACACACCTCTATTCAAACTCCACACCCACAATCCAGTTCTGTCATTCCATTTTGGAAGCCTTCTCCACAGCCTCAGGTCAAAAGCAGTGTTCTCTTGGAGGTCAGTGCCTGTCAGCACAGAAAGTCTAAAATTCCCAGCATCCAGGGTCCCAACAGGGGAGCTGGGCAGGTCTCTCTGTCTCCTGCTGTCCCCACTCCATCACAGCTGCAGCCTGGGCAGCTTCAGCAGGTTCCTGAAGTGCTCCTCAGCAGGGCATCCCCAGCCCTTCAGCATGGGAATAGTGGTGTCCAGCTCCAGTGAACTCCTTGAATAGCTGAGCATGAGGCAGATTTCAGTACCTGCCAGGCCACTCACCAGCATTCCCAGCATGTTTGCAGGTACTCCGAGGAAGCTCCTTCTCATCTGCAAAGCAGAATTGGAGCCTAAGACACTTTGCCCATCCTGTAATTCCCCTCTTTAGCCACAGACTGGGGAGAAGTGACATAAACTGCAAACTACCTGATTGCCCAAACTTGGGTGATTCCTGTGCTGCATCTTGTCCAAGGAGGTAGGAAGGAAAACTGAAAATATTCCTGCAGTTGGGCAAGTTGGAGCCAAGCAGCACTGTAAGAATGTGTGTGATTAGATCAGGACCAGTTGCTGTGTGTGAGCTCTCTCCCTGTTAGCACATCTACCTGTTCATAAATGTCCATGGATGCAAAAGGCTGCATCTGCCTTTAATTGGGACAGATAAACTGCAGGCAAACCAAATTCCTAGGCATGCCTGCACATGTCTATGCAGAGCTATAGCCCCTCTTGGTGATCTCATTTAAACATAGTCAAAATGATTAAAAGATGCCCTTGCCTTTTGTTTTGAAATGTTATTTTCCCTTGAAAAATAATTGGGATATTCCTGACAGCTGTGCAGCACACTGTGTGCAGTGTGCATCCCCAAGCAGATCACAGAAAGAACTAAGTATTGGGCAGGGCTAGGACTTAAAACTAAACTGACTGGTATTCTGTCTGGAAATTCTGATATATCAGAATTGAAACTATTTGGGGGAATAGGTATTCCCCTGAATTTAAAAAGAACCCAACAGGTTCAGGACTGCTGTGATCTAAATTTGAAACGTTATTTTTCTGGATAGAAACAATGTTTGATTTGGCTTATATTAAAAAGCTGGAGAGCATTGTGGAAAAAAAAAAAGTCAAAATTGAAGCAAAACATCTTGAATGTATTATAGCAGAGTCTTTTGGATAACAGCATTGTGAACATTTTAGAGATACAAAGCTTTACTTGCAGACAGATGCAGTAATATCAAGACCTTGACAATATGTCCAGCACAGGATGAGCATTTTGCCACCAGTTCTAAGGAGGCACAACATCCCCATCGTGCTTTTGGGTGACCTGAGGGGCAGAGGCAGATGGGGCATGTCTGGGAATGGCAGCTGAGTTTCCAAATCCTAGGCCAGCTCCCAGTCACTGAGTTAACACCCATCCCATCCCTTCCCTTCCTCCCCCATCATCACACTGACCCTGTGGATGCTGCTGGCTCCCTGCTGACCACATCACCCCTCTGGCCACGTCCCAGGCTGGCTGAATTGCCCCGGGTGGCTCCAGGCTCCCATCACTCCTCCCTCTGATTTGTGGAAAGAAAAAGAAACCCCACAGCTTTTGTAAAAAGTTGTAAAGCCGGTATGTTTATTACAGCGCTGGACGCATGTGGGGATCGTTGTCCCCTTAAAGGACATGCGCACACCTGAGAATCCCCAAACCCCTTTTATCCCCCCCTGCTTATACGTATGCATATAGTCTCATGCACATTCATTTTACTGATTTCACCTTACACTTGCAGCTAGTTACACTTGCAGCTAGTTTTTTTTATCAGAAAGTACAGAAAGAGCTCCTGGGTTAGCTTGACCTCTCTCCAGCAATCTCAGCCCCGTCTGGCTCCGTCTGTTTCAAGGTTCAAGGGGCCCCTGTTATCTCAGTCCTTCGGCTGAAGCAGTTTTCGAGCAGAGGGTTTTTGAGAGAATAGGCAGACTTGAACGCAGACCAAACAGCTCTGTTTGCAAGCTACAGACTTAATTCAAAGAGGCACATTTTACCTAAATTCCAAATGGATTTCTACTCTGGAAAATTTCCCCTCTGTCTCACCTCCAGCTCCTTCACCTAAGGAGGAATGGGAAAATGCATGTTTAAAGCTACCCATGGTCACTTGAGTTACAGGTATCAAAGCAGTGTTTCATGGAGGGATTAATCCATTCCAAACCTGCCCTCCAAATGTGTTTCACAGATCTTCTATTTCTCTTAATTCAATCAAAAAAGAAATTTATTCTCTTCGTACCAACCAGTACTACTTTGGAGAGATGAAACACTGTGTATGTCAACAATGTTTTCCATACAAGTTGCTTGTGCCATTTTCAAAAGAGGAGAGAAGATGATTTCAAACAAGGAGGAGGCTGGCTGAGAGAACCTCCTGAGGTCTCCTCCTCCTTATGGTCCTTTGGCTGTGAGAAATGGTTGGGGCTTTATTTTTGTTCTTTAGGGAAGTACAGGTAGATCCTCTCATCACTTGTGAAAAGTCTTCTCAGGAACCATATTTGTTATTTTTGTGACTTTGATGCAGAAGAAGAGTAGATGGGCAGCTGGCAGGAGGTTTGTTTATGACTCCAGTGGTGTCTGAACTTGCTCTGGTGTTTGTGTCTCCAAAGTCTGACTCAAATCCAGTTCAAGTCAGTGGAAAGAATCCCAGCAGTTTAGCAGATATAAAGCTGCCACTCTGGGAAGGATAAGCTTTTGGTGACACATCCTTTCATAAATCTCTCTTCTTTCTGACGTGCTGGTGACCCTCCTTGGGCAGGAGTTTTGCTGGTGGTTTTTGGGGCATACACACATTTCATCCTGCTCCTGCTACCCAGATGACACTGCACCATCACAACAGATTCTGGCACCAGTGCTGTACCCTCTGCACACCCCAAATAAATGCTCTGCCCTCCTCTTGGCCAGTGCCTGGGCCTCTGTGCCTCCATTTGCTGCCCTCTTGCCTTTGCTTTGAGATCACAGAATGGTTTGGGTTGGAAGGGGCCTCCAAGCCTACCTCCTTCCATGGACACCTCCCACTAGCCCAGGTTGCTCCAAGCCCCATCCAGCCATGTGGCTCTAGCTCTACCTCTGTCTATACCTATCTATATCTTTGGCTGCCCAAATCTGTTTGTTCTAATGCTGCTGAGATCCTTTGGAGGGCACCCAGGGCCTCCATGCTGCCTCCCTTTCCTAATACAAATCCAGCAAAATCTTCACTTACATTTATTATCACTCTGAAAAACTGCTGTTCTCCCCAAGAGTAAGGAAAAGGCTTTCAGAGAGAGGTGGCACATTTCATCAGACCAAACAAGACAGGCAAAACAGCCAAGCTTTTGCTCTGCCAGTCTTTCCTTAGGGCCTTTATTAAGAGGGTTCCCCATGGTCTCCCCTGTGCAAGGAGAGCTTCCTGATGGATGTGTCCGCAAGGTCTGCGATTTGTAAGGCAAAGAAATGGTTTTGATAATCCACAACTTGCTTAACAAGGACTCCCCACACAAAAATGGTTGCTTGTCTTCAAAGGAATGCTTCTGGAGAGCTACTTTGTGGCCAGTCACTCAATGTTACTGATCCTCATTAGACCAGAAAAGTACATGCTTTCCCTCCAGGAAGAGTATGTAAGTGTTGGAATTTCTAATGTTAGAAATAATGAAACTGAGCAGTTTGAAATGGTAGTTTTTCCTACAGCTGAAATTTAAAATATGACAGTTTTCTTTCCCGTGTCCATTCTCATTATTTATGAGAACTTAGGCTGTGATTTACATCCCTAACAAGTAAAATGGATAAGCCAGACCCCTTCCAGGCCACTGCATCCCATCTCCTTTGCCTGCTGCTGTTTCAGCCTTCACCAAAACCTGCACTGCCACCTTCTGCCTGGCTTACAGCTCACAGCTGAATTTCCACCATGCTTCAGTTTTTCTTTTGCTCATCCTGCCGAATTCAGGATGTATGTCCTTGGAAAACTTGGAATACAAAGAAACCACATGTGCATATGCACAATCAACATGGTCTGTAAATTGATTTTTTTCTACCTGGTCTCTATTAATTGCAGTATTCTTACTTCCTAGCTTTAATTTGGAGGAAGGGAACTCTCCAGTGATGCTCCCCATGACCCAAAAATGTTAAAATATTTTGCCCAGAGAAGCTGTGGCTGCCCCTGGATCCCTGGAAGTGTTCCAGACCAGGTTGGACAGGGCTTGGAGCAACCTGGGATAGTGAAAGGTGCCTTGCCCATGGCAAGGGGTGAAAAATCTTTAAGGTCTCTTCTAAACCAAACCATCCTGTGGTTCTCGGAGAAGAAATCCAAGTGAAGCATAACTATGGCTTCTAAATGAAAAAAAAAAAAAAAAAAGAAAAAAGAAAAAGAAAAAAAAAAAGGAAAGTCCTTTTTTTCTTTCTTTTCTGATGAAATATTAGCTAAACGCAATGTCAAGTTGAGGGGGAAGAAAGTATCTGAAAGCCAAGTGAACCCAGATGTACTTTAAACCATCCCACATCACTCATTTTAAAGAACTCTTGGTGTTTTTCCTTTCCTGATTGAAGGAAGGGATACCAAAATCACCCTCTACATAGAAAAATAAATATTCCTATTGAACATGCTAATCCCTGCAGCAGCCAGCCTCAGGCCAAGTGGAACTTCCAAGCAGGAGCAGAGGCCCTGGCCCCAGCCCTGGAAGAGAGATGGGCTGGGCACCATCTCCTGGAAAGTGCCAGATCATTATTAAATGTCTAAACCCCAGCCTTTAGCAGAAGGCCAGTTCTTGCAGACTCGAGAGACTCGAGGCATGCAAGAAAAGGTTGGAAATATTTCCCCTGCATCGTAAACAGGATTTTTCCCATGCTGAGGGAACAGTGGCATCTGGTGTTTGCTGGGCTCTCCTACAGCCACCACTTCCCTGGCAGCTGCTGGAACATTCCCTGGACATGGGCAGGGTCAAATGGCTCACACAGTGTGTATCTGTCTGCAAACTTTGAGATAAGAAATGCTGACAGAAATGCCACGGAATTGGACAGACATTGCTGAGAGAGAAATAGAACTAGAAACAAGTTTCAAAGGGTGGCCTTGCAAATAAGACTAGATCCTTTGAAGAAATAGAACGTGAAAGATGCATTGTAGTAGGACCCACAAGGGGTAATTTTAGATGTTTGGCTTTAAGGCATCTACAGCATGGTGTGGCAAAAGCTGATAGGCCAAGATACACTTATAATGTATTGTGATTTTAAAATATTTGGCTTCTGATTGTGATAGCATAAATTATAACATTTGTATTGTCTCACCCTTCTCATGAGACTGAAAATGGAATAAAATTTTTTTAAAACACCTCTCAGTTGCCCCATCTCTAAGTCAGAAAATAACTTAATCCAACAGGGTCTGGCTCCTCAGGGGCACCTGGGATGCCCAAGACATCTCCCCAAATATTGGGTGGGGGGCTCAAGCCCATCTGAATGGCAGCTGGAGGCCTGGGTGGTGCATCAAATTGCTTCTAGTGAAGAAGGCAATTGCCCTCTCGAGGCAGGAATTCCAGGACCATTGTGCATCTCCCTGGTATTTTCCATGGAATTGAGAAAAGGCAAATTACTCTCTGCATTTTACTAACTGAAATATGGTTTATTGGTCTCCTATCCCGAGTGCATGAAAGGACATTTCCTACAGAGGTGGACAGAATGACCAACTTGAGTTTGGATCTATATGGAAACAATTTCTGCTGGTTCCTATAATTTTTCAGTCGCAGATTTTCCAAAGCTCTGCATCCTTCTACCTCACCAAAGGCTGTTCTGCAGTATTTTCAGGATACACCATGACCAGTTTTAGCTGAGTGCTGAGACTGACAGGTTTTTTTCTGTTCCTGTTGTGGTCAGTCCATAAACAGAAGTTCTGAGCCCGGCTACTCCTCTCTGAGTATGGAAAGGAGCTCTTCTCTCGTGCAACAAATTCCAGCTCCTCCTTGTGGCTGCACTCAGAAGCTCAGCACTTTCCCCACACAGGGCCTTATTTCAGCAGCTAAACTCACTCAGGGATACTGATTATTGTCCCTTTTGGGCAGTCTGCCCTATTAAGTTACAACAAAATGCATTTTGGTGACACCAGAACCGGTTTGACAGTCATGACAGCGAGGGACAGCTCTGCAAAGGCACTGCTGACCTCCATGGTCCAGAGAAGCAGCACAGCTAAAAGGATTTATCTTCTGGTCTCTGAGGTTTCCAAACTCATCAGGTGGTTTTAAATAACAGGTGTCACACGTTGTAAGTGACAACGTGCCAAAGGTTGACTTTGGGTGGCATCAGGCACCTTGGCATGGAGCTCCTCAGAGCATGGATCTCTCTGTTCCACGACAATTTGTTCAAATCAAACCCTGGATTGGTCATACACCAAAGTTTATTTTCTATAAAAACATGGGAGGTTTTGCAAAGGGCAGCTGAACTCCTGATAGAAAAAAAAAAAAAAAATCAGTAGGAAATGGGTACCTAATGCCAAATCCCACTGAAATTAAATTTGATCCCCATCATCTTCTACAAAGAGTTTGGTCTTAGGCTGGCAAATGTAACTCTTGTAAGTCAACAGGCAATTCAAAGTGTGTGGAGAACAAGCTGCAGAGGCTGTACAAATATCCCAACCCTTCTGCTATCAGCAGTCAATGTAAACATTGTTACCTGAATAGAGAGAATAAGAAAGGCTAGTTTTGTAATGTTTTCTTTATTAAACTCAGCTTTCAATGCTGTTCTGAGTTGACAAAAATCTTTCCCAGGAAGACTGACAAGCAGAAACAGCTCATTTTTTTTTTTTTTTTCAAACGTCATAGGTATAAACAAATAAAAGCTCTGGTTTGCTACTTTGGGAGGCCCTGGGTAACCAGTATTTTCAACTGGCCAATTAGCAGCATGTGTGTTCATCAGTGAAGAATTTCCACTTGTTTTTAAATTATCAAATCCAGTGTTTTAAAAATTATTGCTCATTATCAGACAAAACCCCAAGATAAAAAGGATGTTCATTATACCATCCCTGCTGGTAATGAAGATTTTTATATTGCCAGTACATGCAGCTTTGTGGTGGGGTTTTTTTAGGCAATTAAGACCAAAACTTTTCAAAATAGGTTGAGATGCTGGGCAACCAATGTTCCAAGAGCCAAATTCTCACCAGCTCTGAACTTGGCACCTTCCTAAACTCTACCTTCTTTTAAGATGTCAAGCTGAGCACCCCTGACAAAAACATCCCTCAACCATTAATGGCCGGGGATGGAATGCCCAACTGTGACACTGCTCCAAGGCTTTGCTGCCTGGAATGACATCCTGGCCTGGTACAACTCCTGCCTCTTTCCCAAATCCCCTGGGACCTGTCTGCAGGGCTGGGGTGAGGAAGAGGACTGGTGCCCAGTCACAGAGTTGTAGACCACGGAGGTGTTTTTCCTGTCTCACTGCTCCTCCTGGCTGGCAGGCTCAAGGGAGAGGACAGTGGCAGGTACCGGCCAGATGGAAAGGTGGATTTCCTCACAGCCTTTGGAACCAGAGGCACCTGAACCTGGCAGCAACACCTTGCATGGCAGATCCTCCCCGTGCCTACTGCATACACTATTGGCCAGTGGTGTCCCACTGGGGCTACTCCAGGGCAGTTGTCACTCCCTCGTGCCCGGGAGCCCCTTGGGGCCAGCATCCGCCTTTCCGCGCGCTCCTGCTGGGCACAGCTCGCTGGCCTCCCTGCCCTGCTCCGCCCGCCCGCTTCTCCCCACGGAAACCAGGAGGGCACTGTCCTGCTGACCCCGGGAGGACGAGCCTGTCCCGGCCGTGTCCCGCCACCGAGGCACATTCCTCAGGGCACCGCGGGGACGCTCCGCAGGGGCCGCAGCCCCTCATCCACCTTGTCCCCAGCGGGCCGCTTCGGATACGCCGTGCTGGCCATCTTGAAGAACTCGTCCGCGGCGTCCAGGGCGATGAGCCGGTCCTGCCAAACGCGGGGGATTATGGTCACTGTGGGATGTTCCAGGCATGTCCCTGCCTGGGGCCCTCCCTCCACAGCTGCTCTCAGGCATTAGGTCTCATCTTCTCACAGAATCACAAGGTTGGAAGAGACCTTCAAGATCATCGAGTCCAACCCATGCCCCAACACCTCAACTAAACCCTGGCACTGAGTCCCATATCCAGTCTTTTATAAACATATCCAGGGATGGTGACTCCACCACCTCCCTGGGCAGGCCATTCCAGAACTTTATCACTCTTTCCGTGAAAAACTTTTTCCTAACATCCAGCCTATATTTCCTTTGGCACAGCTTGAGACTGTGTGCTCTGGTTCTGTCAGTTGCTGCCTGGAGAAAAAGACCAACCCCCACCTGACCACAACCACCTTGCAGGGAGTTGTAGAGAGTGATAAGGTCACCCCTGAGTCTCCTTTTCTCCAGGCTGAACACCCCCAGCTCCTTCAGTCGTTTCTCACAGGGCTTGTGTTCCAAACCCCTCAGCAGCCTTGTTGCCTCCTCTAGACACGCTCAAGCATCTCAATGTCCTTTTCCCACCTCGTGTACAGGATGCAAGAGCATCCAGCTGCAGGGAACTTGCAGAGGGGTGTGGAATTCATGGTGCTGCAGCACTGGCGTTTCTGAGGAAACTGAACACCAAGCTCCAAATGCAACATCTGAGGGGATCACCCCAGATGCCACCATGTATTTGAGCATCCTTTGGCTCAACTGCTCTCTTCCCCCTCATGTGAGCTCCCTGCAGAGTTGGATGGTGGGGGAAGGTGTGCCTGGAGTACTCACCACCACGAAGAGGTAGCGCTCAGAAAGCTCCCAGCTGGTCGGGAAGATATTGGTCTCTTCCGAGAGCTTTAACAAGATGTCCCGGGCTTTGCTCATGTTCTGAGAGTCGCTGATGATGCTGAGTTTGGTCACTGACAAGAGGGAATCTGCTTCCTTCTGGAAACCTGGGAAAGAGATGTTACAGAAACAAGTCAATAAACATGAGAGCAGGGTTATCCCTGAGCTCTTCAGGCTCTTGGAAGGTTCCTTATTCCCCCTCCACCCTGGGCAGCTGCATCCCTACTTCCTAAAACAAACCAGCATTCCCTCAGGCAGGCTGTGGGACAGGTATAAACTTGCTGGTGGGGAAAATAAATCACAAAAGTAGTCACAGCAAGTTTGTTGCTGGTTTTCCTGAGAAAAGGTGTGTGAACATGCACAACCCAGGGTACTGATTCAACTCTTCCATGCTGCTGATGCTACCAGGGCTTTCAGGGCTGGTGGGACTCCCTAAATCAGGTAACAGGGATAAAACATGTGGCAGGGATGAACACCAGGCTAATTCTTCCTGTAGCAGTCAGCATGAATTTGAGGATCCTAGTAATTACAGACCAGTCAGCCTGACCTCAATACCTGGCAAGATAAGGGAGCAATTTGTACTGAGTGTCATCATGCAGCATCTACAGGGTGGCCAGGGTATCAGACCCTGCCAGCATGGATTTAGGAGGGGTAGGTCATGTCTGACCAACCTGATCTCCTTTTATGACCAGGTGACCCTCCTGGTGGATGCAGGAAAGGCTGTGGATGTTGTCTGTCTGGACTTCAGCAAGGCCTTTGACACTGTCTCCCACAGCACACTACTGGAAAAGCTGGCAGCCCGTGGCCTGGACAGGAGCACTCTTTGCTGGGTTAGGAACTGGCTG
>WBNO01013199.1:0-42615 GCA_013400575.1 Peucedramus taeniatus | reverse complement strand
TGGGAACACAAACCCTGTGAGGAACCACTGAGGGAGCTGGGGATGTTCAGCCTGGAGAAAAGGAGACTCAGAGCTGACCTTATCACTCTCTACAACTTCCTGAAGGGTAGTTGTAGTCAGGTGGGGTTGGTCTCTTTCTCCAGGCAGCACTGACAGAACCAGAGCACACAGTCTCAAACTGTGTCAGGGGAAATATAAGTTAGATATTAGGAAAAAGTTTTACACAGAAAGGGTAATAAAGTACTGGAATGGTCTGCCTAGGGAGGTGATGGAGTCACCATCCCTGGATGTGTTTAAAAAAAGACTGGATATGGCACTGGGTGCCATGGTTTAGTTCAGGTGTCAGGGAACAGGTTGGACTCGATGATCTTGAAGGTCTCTTCCAACCTTGTGATTCTGTGAATTACAGGAACGGTATCCAGGGAAGGAAAGGTGGAGGAGAGTGAGTGCAGGGGTCTTTAAATGTAATGGCTACCATTAACTCTTTGTTCAGCTCCAGGGGGCTGGTGGTGATGCATCTCACAGGAAAACAGTTATGGGGTAAGAGTGGTGGGCTTATGATTAAAGCAGAGGCCTAGATAACAGAAGATAGCAGGTTTTACATCTGGTTGCTCATTTAGCTTCACTAAGGCCAAATGATCTCTGGTCTTGAGCTTCCCCAGCCTTTGCAAAACATCTCTGGAGCCACTAAGAATGTGAGAGGAATGTGGGAGAGCCTTTGTCAGCCTGCAGTGAGAGATGGAAGGATGCCAAGTGATCCCTCCCAAGCTTGGCCTGCACAGGCTGTGTGAGCACCTGGGTGGAGATGAGGGTTGACACCTGGTTATGGATTTATGATGTTCCTCCCACCCAAATGCCAGAAGAGCAGGTAGGGCAGGAGTGGCTGAGATACCCATCTCTGGCTCCCATTGAGGGTATCCTAGAATAGATTCACTCATCCTCCTCTCATCAGCCACCACCCACCTCCAGAGCATGATGGAAGTCACCCAGCTGATGTGCTGGCACGTCCCAAGTGTCACATGCTGTGTGCCAGGCAATTGGGAAAACCCCATCACACTCACCATCACCACTTGGAAACAGCAGTAGGAGGGTTCCTGTGGAGCAATTCCACTTGGTGAAAGAGTATTTCAAACCCACTTGGGAGCAAATGAGGTGAGTGGCTTAGCTCTGATCAGCTGCCATTGGCTAAGAAAACGAAATGGATGTATCTGTGCTCCCATCTGAAAGGAATATTCATTCCTTCCTGCTTATCTTGTTTAGAAAAACCCAGGGTGAACTCCCACTGCAAGGTTTCCAGAAGGAAGCTTGAAATGGATGACTGTGCTTGTTATTATGGGCTTGGAAGGTGATCATGGCTCACGGGCTTTTGATGTGCCTGCAGACACACTGTCCCTGTCCCCTCCCCGCCGTGCCTGAGCCCTGGGGAGCCTCAGGTACCATGTGGGACACCTGGGGGCATCGCTCAGCAACCTCCTTTTACTTCCCTCCTCTCCAGCTTGGTTTTGTGGAGCTGTTCCCATCCTCAGCCATGGTGGGATCTCACATTTAGTACCACTGGAATTACATCCCTTTGGCCTCCAGCTTACCTAAATCCTCCAAAATGTGTTTCCACCTGCTCCTCACTTCTTTCCGGGTCTGCCGTAAAGTATAAATGTCATAGTTGAGCTTCTGCCACTCCTGCAAAGCAAAGGGTTGAGAGACACTCAGTCATTGGAATCTGCTGCTTTTCAAGGAATTTCAGCTCTGAGGAAGGGAGCCAGAGGTGCAAAGTTGGTGTAGGCACTGAGCTATGAGGGGGTGGGTGTGAAGGTCAATGACCAGGCTGCTGCTGCCCCTGGAAGAAATTACACTGACCAACAGAGAATATTTAGCTTGACACTTGGCTCAGCATTTCTGTGTCTTCTCTGGTCAAAACAGCTTCCAGTTTCCCTGAAATCACAGAATTCAGCTCAGGTATTGCTGACAACTGCTCCTCAATCAGACATGAAGCCCTGTTTGGCATGAACTGGAGGAGGCAGGTGTTCAAAAGTACTAGAAAACAAAAAAAAACAGACTTTTTAAAATATCAGGGTACCCTCTTTTGAAAGAGGTGCACATGGATGGATGAGGGCTGAACTGGAGCCATCTGATATGATAACCCTTAGTGGCTGCCAAGTGCTGCAGTTAATGCCTCACTTCACTGCACAGCTGAAATACTGCACTGGACCTCCAGCTTTAGAGCTGGATAATGGGACACTGGGCAAGAGGAAAGGGTTTGGGGTCATTTATTAAAGTCACACCAGCACATTTAAACACAACTGCACAAGTTTCATGGTGGGGTTGGCAGTGCTGGGTTAATGGCTGGACTCGATGATCTTAGATTACTTTTCCAACCTAAATAATTCCATGATTCCATAAGCATGCATTCCTGTGGAAATGCATGTGTTCTGCAAGAAAACCAGGAGCACTTTTCCCAGCTTTTCCTAGCTAGGTTTAATCAATGCACACACTGCAAAGGGTGCATTTTTAGAAGCAGCCCAACAGCAGGGTCACAACATCACCTGATAACTTCCTTCCAGTAACAACCTTAATTAATCTCATTTCTCAGCAAGGGATTACCTAGATGGGCTCCTGAAGAATAAACAGGTGTTAATCTGTGCTGTCACCCTGAGATTTTCCTACAGGCCATGCTGGGTTCAGAGCAGGAAAACAACACCCACAGAGGTTGGTCATGTGCTAGAAATCCCACTGTTTTCTGCTACTTGGTCAAAGAGCTGAGTTGATTCCATAAGGATTTAAAGATTCCTTAGTGTTTTTTCCCTGAATGTGGCTGACATGCCACGACTGCAGAGAATTAAAGCCAAGCCTGTTTTCCTGCTGATCAGCACTAGCTGCAGGAAGCCCTGGGAGATTACACTTTGGAAAAAGCAGCCAGCAGGGTTAAAACAGCAGTGACTTCAGGTCAGCAGAGCAGGGGAACCAGCTCTGCCACAGCCACTCGCTCCCAGAAAACAAAATCCCCATCCAGAGGCACATTTCCCTCTCTCCTGAAGTGGCACTTGAGACCAGCTCTGTGGTTTGCACAAGAAAGCACCTGGCTGCCAGCACAAGGCACCAGGACAGCCCTTCACCAGAGGAATGAGGCAGGGGCAAGACTCTCCTCTCCCATGACAGCAGCTCAGAGCTGGGAACTGAGCTCCTTTGGGTGGAAAATAAAAGAGGGGGGTTATTATGTTAAAGCTTTGTGGGAAGTTTATTGAAAACTTGAGAGTTTTTAGAAAGAGGCTGAAAAGCTGCATGATGCCTTGGTCCCTGCTGGCAGGGGCTCCTTGGAAACGCCTCGGCCCTCTCGTGACCCCCTGGCACAGGCAGAAAGGAGAGGGAGCCAGTCTGGGCATGCTGCTGGGGAATAGCTGGGTGTCTCTGCCCTCCCATGGAGATAAACAAGGCCTTCAGTGCAGACAATCCCTCCAGACAGCCACTGTGATCCCAGGCATGCTTCACACTGTGGAATTAGGGAGCTGGAACACTGGGAAAGATGCTGCTCTCCACAAAATGTGGCCTCCTGGAACTCAGCAGCTTTCAGGGCCATGGGGATTTACCCCATGGTAGAAGCCAGACTCCTCTCTAAGCATTGAGAGCAGTGCTTAGCATGCAGAGAAGCTGCTCCTGATTTTCTCTGGATTAACAGCAGCATGTTTTCCCTTGTCTATTTTTGTTTTAAGGGAATCTAGGTTATGGCTTTCTTGTACATCACAGTGTCTGAGCTGTGTTATGGAAGTGAATATGGTGAATGTTCAGTCCCAGGGGAGCTCTGACAGTGTCCTGTTGATGGAGAGTTTGGGGAGTGTGCAAAGGAATGATTTTGGTACACAAAACGATGTTTAACTGTGGTGCCTGGCTGGGACCTCTTGTTCTTGTGGGATTCATTTTGCCTGAGCATGCAGCTGCATCTGTTTATCTTTCTGTAGAGAAAGCTGGGAGGAAGATGCTCCCAGCCATGGAAAAGGAACCAGAGAAGCAGAGATTATCAGGATGAGGTTGGGCTGAGCTCTCAAAGGGACTCGTGCCCTGCTCTCCATCAGTCTCAGAAACCACTGGATCTTTCCAGGCAATTCCTTGCAGCAGAGACATCTGAACTGCCATGGGCTGTGCTCTGTGTGTCTTTAATGAGACAATGAACTCAAGAGCATCTCTCCACACCCGAAATTATTCTAAAAAGCATTTCCCTTGAGCTACACAGCAGAGGAAGAGCAAAGCTTGCCCTGCCTGTGCCCAGACAAGGGCAATGCCCAGAGGGACCCCATGAACCACAGGGAGCGTTGGAGGGGCTGGGCGGCACCACGGGGCTGCTCAGCCCCAGCAGGCAGGAACCCCTCTCCCTCAGCCTTCTCAGGGAGTCAGGTGGAGCTGCTGGGCCAGGGAGGAGGCTTCTTGCACATGGGACTGGGAAAGCACAGGGGGAGACTGTCACACCAAGCCTGGGGTGTTTCTGGGACATCCCAGCCACGCACTCAAAAGCAGTCCTTTAAGAAATAGACTCTTTTGCCAAAATCTGAGTTAACCACAGGAAACCAAAGCAGGTTGCGCTTCCCAGCCCTGTTTTTTGCAGCCAGTTTTGCCCTCTAAACCTACAGAGCAGGGAACAACAGATACCAGTGGGGGCTTGAGAAAACCCTGAGTGTGTGAGTCAAGAATATCCCAGGAGCAGCAGGGAAACCCTGCTGCCTCCCTTCTCTACATGCTCAGCCCTTCAAATATTTATCTGGAAAACTCCCCAGGCTCTCTAGTGTGAAACACTAAATCTGCAAATGCCAAATGACATGGAATGAGCCAGGCTGGTACATAATTCAGAACTCTGAGAAAAAATGTGCCTAAGAGAACAGACAGCACTGTCCAGCTTCTCATCCCTGATCATATGAAAGTTTCCTAATTACTAGGGAGCTTTCTTCATGTTGCCAGAACAATCCTCTACCAAATCCATTGCCTTTATTCTCTTAAAAGCAATTGAGGTCACCAATCTGTTCAAGAGTTATTTTAGAAATGAGGTCAAAACAGAGTTATCAGGAAAAGACTGCAAAATATCAGTCCAGGCAGGTACCAGGGATGCTCCTGCTCTGGCCTCACTGGAAGTAGCTGAACAAATATAAACTACAGACCAATATCCCCAAATAAGCTTAAATTGGATTCAATTTAAGAGAGGCATGCAGACATTAAGAGGGTCAGGTCTGGGCTCTCCAGCCAGCAACCCCAGCCCTGGATAAATCCTATCTCCTCTCTATGCCTCAGTAACAGCTGGTCACAATTCTGACCTTCTCTATAACCTGTTTAGAAAAGAATAATCCTGTAGGAGAGCAGGAGGAGAAAGAAAAATAGGCCTTGCCAGCTTGTTAATGGGCTTTTCAGAGGGATCATGCCAGCATCACTCTGCTAGCCAGGCCCCTGGCAGGGATGCAGGCTGAGGAATTGCCTTTGCTATGGGGTTTATGATCTCACCTTTCCCTAGGGAATAAGCCAAGAGAAGAGAGAAACACTGCATTTACAGCAAGCCATGACAACAGGGGGTTTTCCTCAGTCACCATGCAAAATGCCACCTTTAGTTTCTGTTCCCAGAGCTGTGGCACAGCTGCCCTAGCTCTGACTCCTTCTCTGAAGCCAGGATTGGTTCACAGCTCCCTGCCCATGACTGGGTAACTCCACACTCCCCAGCAGAAGCCGTGGAGAAACCAGGGCCACCCCAGAGGGGAGTTCATGGAGGGGACTCAGTGCACCTCACACTCATTAGCCCAGCAACAGCCCCAGTGCAGCCCTTGCTGCTCATTTCACTACCAGATCTCAGATTTATTTTACCCTACAACAGACTCTATGAAGCTGCAGAGCCAGAGTAGGGAAAAAAACTCCAATTATTCCCTTATTTGAAACATGATCCCAGCCTTCAAAAGCTGTGATGACAGCTTTGATCTTCAAAGGCTGCATCTGCTTGACCAGCCCCTAGAGTCAGCCCCTCAGCAATGGCTTTCCTGATTTTCTCTGTACAAGCTAAAAACAACACTGAGTTTGGGCTGGAGCTGCCAGCAGGGACAGATGGAAGACACAGATCCACAAGGATCAGGTGTGGGTCCTGCCCCATGGTGGGGGCAAAGAACTGACCCCAAGGGAGGGCACCAACACTGCCAAGATGGGACCATACAGATAAGCAAGCTGTTCTTTGGGATCCTTCCAAAGGCCTGTGCTGGGAAGTCCCTGAGATACAGGTGGAGAATGGCAAAGCACACAGTGAGTGCACTGCATGCCAGAATTTCTTTGTCAAATGAAGGAGCAGAAATGCAGCAACTTCTCCTTTCAGTCAGTTTTAACCACAGGAAGGACCTATGGTTTCATAACACTTGTGCACTGCACAAAAAAAAAACCTGTTCCTCCATCCTCAGTCCTGCAGCATCCACAGGCTCACCCTGGGGATTTTGGGAACAGAGCAGCCCCCAAGCAGATGCTGCCTTTTGCAGCCCAGGGTTGTTTTGCAGTTAGACTTTTTTCTCTTTCTCTGAGCTGAAGTCTCATTAGGAGGGGAGGGCACTGCAATCTGGCCTAGTTTTAAAATGCTTGGTGGAGTAAGGAGAGATTTTGGCACCAGGGGCCAAACACAG
Source organism: Peucedramus taeniatus (assembly GCA_013400575.1). Taxonomy (NCBI): domain Eukaryota; kingdom Metazoa; phylum Chordata; class Aves; order Passeriformes; family Fringillidae; genus Peucedramus; species Peucedramus taeniatus. The sequence continues at coordinate 35,992 of WBNO01013199.1, read as the reverse complement.
GAATGTTGGCTTTGCTGTCCAAGCCCCTCCCTATCCTGCTACCCAGCAAGAGCTGCAGCTGGAAACTGCAGCAGCCTGCTGGGCTTCCCTGTGGTGCCTCAGTTTCCCAGCTGTAAGGGGACAGCAGAGCTGCTGCTAGGCTGCAAAGGGCACGGGGCCACACTCAAAACAAGCAGAAAGTGCACTGGCTTTCCTCAAAACCTCCTTACTGTTGTCCTGATGTTGTGCTCCCCAGGCTTTTTATTGATGGCACTGCATGAAAAAGCAGAGTATGTGATCCTACCTTTGCTATTGAGAGGAAGTCCTGTGAGTTTTGGGCTTTCCTTTTCCACTGGCAGGCACGGGGACAGCTCAGAGCAGCTAAAAATGCTACAGATACACTGAAGGCAGGAGACAGGGCAGGATTTAGGGCAGGCAGGCACACTGGATTTAGGACATGCAGGGGCAGGAGCACATTCCTGCTCAGCCATAAGTGATGCTCTTCCCTGCCCCCTGAACAAGGGTGACACACAACACTGCTGTGCACCAGTGCAGCCCCCTAAATGGAACTGTCCTTGCTTCCTTCAGCCACTTTGGTATGGAGGAAGCTCCCTGGCTTCTCTCAGACAAGCAACTTAAGGTAGAGAGAGCAGCAGTAGGGAGGGAAGATATCTCCAGTCTGAGCCATAAAGGTCACATTTCACCATGAAAATGTTGTTACAAAACCATCCATTGTAAACACCATGACTAAATCAAACTCACCAAAAAACAGCTCCATTAAATGAGGATTCTGGCCAATTGTATACAAGCAGTCCATTACCTCTTTTAGCTAATTACAACTTGTAATTTTGATTTCCCTGGAGTTTAAGGCTCCTTGTAAAGCTGAGTTGGCTTTTGCTTTACAGAGACTGTCACAGGAGAAACAGTTACACTCCTGCAGACTCTTGAAGTAGGATCATGTTGAAGTTAAACATGAAGCCTCCAGGCTTTCCTGCAAAAGCCTGTTCTCCATGTTCTGGAGTCATGAAAGCAATCAGAGAGGGGAAAAATGTGTCACTGTTTGCTACAGCCTGCTTCTAATCAGGCCACTGCAATCTCCTTTGCGCTGAAGTGCCTTAGCAAAGGAAATCAGGGCTGCAAAAAAGCCTTTATGTAACAGCCATGTTTTTCCCTTCCCACTAAGAGCTGTGCCAGTTCCCTGCTTCCCAATAATTGCTGTGCATCCCACTGGAGCAGGATTGAACTTGACACGTTCCCACAGTGGCAGCGGAGCTCCGGGCACTGCCAGGGCCGCGCAAACGTCAGCCCAGCCAGGGAAAGGACAAAACAGGGAAATATCCAACCAAAGCAGCAGCCTGGGAGGCAGGAAATGGGGCTGGGCCTCAGAGCTGCCAGCACACCTTTGTGGGTTGTGGTGGTTGCAGGGCATCCGCATGAATGCCTGGGAAACTTCCCTGGAATCTCCCTGCTTCCCGATACGTGAGAAACAAATGCTTCCTAGCCACTGTAAAGCATCTTCCTCATGTTCTTCCCATTCCCTGTCACTTTCTTTTCCTTTCTCTGTCTCTTCTATTCCTCCTCCAGTTTTCTTCCCTGAGAAGTCCATTTGACCCTGGTCTCCAGCTCAAGCCTACCTTGTGTCTTTTCCCACATCCCTGCATGTGGGCAGCTCATTACTGATCTCCTGACTTCCTTGGTTTTAAAGTGTCAGCTGCTGTGTTCCCTCACTTCTCCATGGAAAGTACATAACCTTTGGTTTGGGCTGACCAAAGATGTACAGAAATAGAGATTTCTGAAGAGGATGGGGAGTGAAGGGAGAAAAGATTCTGGAGGCAATTTACACTCAATGGAATAGTGCCCTTCGGAGGGCACAGGAAGTGTCCAAGCCAAGAACATGGAGATTCTCGCCATAGAGAGAGATGAACCCAAGGGTACCATGGAGGTGAGAAACACAGCACACCTCAGGGCAGCTCCTGCTGAATCAGGTGCTGGAGATACCCCCAAGCTTCCCAGGGATGAGATGGCCACAGAGACATCCACACTAGATGTAGGATAAAATCTGGAGGGTGATGGAGCAGGTGGGAGGACCTGGTGCCTACATGAGCCACACTGGGGGACTCTGTGGTCTCCACAGCAGATTAATTGAAGAAAGGGCATTGACCTGCTGGTGTCAGTCCAGAGGAGCCCACCAATGTAATCAGAAGGATGGAGCAGCTCTGCTGTGAGGAAAGGTTGAGAGAATTGGGATTGTTCAGCCTGGAGAAGAAAAGACTCCAGGGTGACCTAATTGCAGCCTTCCAGTGCCTGAAGGGAATCCTATAGGAAAGATGGGGCAAAAGTAGTATTTACAAGAGCCTGGAGTGACAGGACAAGGGGGAATGGCTTTGAACTGACAGAGAGTAGGTTTAGACAGGATATTAGGAAAAATATCCTTTTTGAGAGGGTGGTGAGGAAAGGTGGTGGGCACAGGGTGCCCAGAGAAGCTGTGGTTGCCCCATCCCTGCAAGTGTCCAAGGCCAGATTGGATGGAGCTTGGAGGAACTTGGGATGGGGGAAGGTGTCCCCGCCCACGGCAGGGGCGTGGGACTGGATGGGCTTTAAGGTCTCTTCCATCCCAAAGCGTTCTGTGATTCACCACACAGTGCCCCAGCCCTCACCTCCGAGTCTTTGTCCAGCTGGTTCCTGACCACGATCATGTTGTAGAGCACGCGGTCGTCGTCGGCCTCGGTGTGGGTCACGTCATGGGGGGTGCTCCACAGGTTCTGCTCCTCATCCCGCGCCAGGGTGGCTCCGAAGGATGCGTAGGGGTTGTTGTTACTGCAGGGAGAGAGGGGCAGGCAGCGTCAGCACCAGGCTGGACCCTGCTGCCTTCCCAGTGCCCACTGCTGTGCCCTTCCCTCTCCCAGCCCAGTGCTGCTGCCAGAGGGGAGGGAGGGTAGCAGGGGGAATGGGGAGACAGAGTTTTTTTACTTAGCAAACGTCCTGAGCAGGCAAGCCATGGCTGAAACTAAACCATGTGATGCCCACAGGTGCCCCCACCCCCAGCAGCTCCTACCTCAGAGCTGCAGTGATGTGCTGAGCTGTGCAACACCAGACAAGGAAAGGATATTCAGCCCCATCTCATTCTGGCAATGGAAATGTCCTCAGCCTTCTAATGAGCTCCAGGCTTTATTTGCTTAGCAAAGCTGAGCATCATCTTCTGGGAAGGCTGTCCCCACAGAGGTGGGAGCTTTTCTCTGCACTGGGGCAGTTCTGTGTTTTATGGCTTTATGTTTCTATTGGGATGTGCAATTTTTTAGCAAGGACACTTCTGCCTAGAGAACTTTCAGCAGGTGCTTTCCATAAAGTGTCTAATCAAGATGTCCAGCTGCTTGAGCAGAACAATACAAGTGGAGAACTATTTTTGGCCTTATCGCCCTTTGGCAATCCCTGCTCACTTCTTGTCAGAGCAACCCACTGTTTATTTTGTTTGCTACCCAAACCCCATTCCTTTCCCAAGGAACCCATCTAGAGAAACTTCAGGTAACACTGTGGGTGCCATGGCACCAAGCCATAAAAAGATCCTAAGAGGAGCTCCAGCACATAGATGAAATAGAAAAAAACTAATTCCCATCAGCATTCCAGCAAGAAGGTTAATTAGACTTTCAACAAACCGAAAACCTGAGCAACAGGTAATAAGGGGAAAGATAATCTCTTATAATCTCTCATTAAAGACAGGCAAACAAAGGTAATTTGGAGGGTGTGGAGGGGCACAACCGTTTTTCTATGGTGGAGCAGACAGAGAGGGAGCACTCAGGAGCCAGCTGTGCCATCAGCAGGAGTTCACTCCCACCCTGCCTTCCACAGCTTCTTCCCACTCAGGCATTAACCAGTATGTTTAACATTTGAATTACTTAAAACACTTAAAACATAGTATTTAGCAATAACACTGCCACACCTCAGCTTTTCTGAGCTACTCCCTCCCTCACTGCTCGAAGGGCACTTCCCAGCACATTCCCATTTCCAAATCACAGCGTGGAGCATCCTGTAAGGCATGTGGCAGTGCCGAGGAGGCAGCAAATCCATACTGGCATGGAGAGCTCTGCCAACAGCTCTTCCAAGCAACACTGCAAAGGAAGAAATGGGAGGGGAAAAAAGAAGCAGTGAACAGCAGTGGCTTTGCAGGTTAAAGAGTCTCCGTGGGACCAGAAGGGACAGGGAGCATTTCACACTGTGGATTTTATCCACAAAATGGTGAGCATTAAAGTTTCATCAACAGATGGCTGCTCCAGGGGGCTTTCAGTTCACACTAAATTTTGGCATTCAGAGCCCAAATATTTAGCTTTTTTCATCCTGAGTGCACCATCCGAGCCAGACTCCCTTCACACATCAAGAGACAACCAAGCAGCCTGGATGCTTTACAACACCAGCACCCAAACCTAAAACTAAGCTAAAAGAGCTGTAATCTCAATAAATTAATTTACTTTAAACAGCGCTGCAGTAAAAATAAAGCCAGCAAGCTATTGCAAGATCCCCACTATGAAATAAGACCCCACAGCCCCCGAGAAGGGGCAAGCATTAGGCTGTCAGGGACAGCGATTAGGCCCTTAGATTAATTATGCTGGCACATGTGTATAAGACCAGGTGCCTTTCCAATTCCCAGAATTTACAGAGGCTTTCCTCCTTAGGGCCAGCATTAATTGGATCGCCAGCCTGTCACTAAAGCGAGGTGCCAGGTGAGGGACAGCCACCACGGGCAGCAGGAAGGAGCCTCTCCGCACGTGTGCCCGGCTCCCGGGAGGTTAATGCCAATTTCCTGGCCTAGAGGCCCCATGCTTGGGATTAGCCGGTTATTATTTAGGTAACTGCTTTACCAGCGCGAAATCAGGACGTTCCAAGCCGTGTGTCCCCGGCTTTGCTGTTACCTGACACCGACGCAGAACAGCCGGGAGCATCCCACCCTCCTCCCGGACGCGTCTGTCGCACCGATGGCGCAGGGAGGGCACGGTCCCTGCTCCATCCCGAGGATGGGACACCTCGGCTGGCATCGGGGAAGGAGGGAGAGCCGCCGCAAACCACCGATGTTTTGCCACACGCAAACGCTCTTTACGTGCTTGCACAGCTCTTCTCCAGGAGTCAGAGAGAATCTGCTCATACAACACCCCCAACCTCACGCTCTGTGCACAAAGCGGATGCGACCGACAGCAGGAGAGCAGGATCTGCTCCCCGGAGATCAGCACACGCAGCTCTCCCTTAAAGCTGGCTCCGGCTGTGCATCGTCATCTCCTCCCCGGCATCCCTGAGCGGAGCCAGGCTGGAGAGCTGGCGGGGTTCACCTGGAAAAGGGAAGGCTCCAGGGAAACCTTAGAGTCCTTCCAGTGCCTAAAGGGGAGAGTGACTTTTTTTCTGGGGCAGATAGTGATAGCACAAGGGGGAAAGGTCTTAAACTAAACGAGAGGAGATTTAGATTTGGTGTTAGGAAGAAATTCTTCCCTCTGAAGGTGCTGAGTCCCTGGTACAGGTTGCCCAGAGAAGCTGAGGCTGCCACATCCCTGGAAGTGCTCCAGACCAGGTTGGACGGGGCTTGGAGCAACCTGGGATAGTGGAAGGTGTCCCTGCCCATGGCAGGGGGTGGAACTGGATGAGCTTTAAGGTCCCTTCCATCCCAGTCCATTCTGGGATTCTGTAACCCCAGCCTAGGAACAGAGCTCTGCACAAGGCAGAGCTGCCCGGCAGCGGGACCTGACTCCCTGGGCAGGAATGGAGGTTCAGCGCCTTTTTGTTCAGCGCCTCGGCTCCTCTACTGAAATCCCACCGTGGAAAGACAAGCGCTGGAGCTCCCTATGGCCGGGGCGCACCGAGGGGATGCCGCGGGCAGGGCTCCTGCTGTCAGGAGGAGTGCAGCCCCTGTTCTCGCCCAGACCCGGGCGAAAAGAGAGCGGGAAGCGGCGCCGGCCGGCCGGGGAAGATCCCTCCGGAGCCCCGAGCGCTCCGGCAGCGGATGGATGCCCAGCTCCAGCGGCGGGGAACGGAGCAGGGGACAGCGGGGAGGAAAGGCTGCGGGTGGCCGGGTGGGCGCATCCCCCGGCGGAGGGCCGGGCCGGGTCTCACCTGAGCAGGGGCTCCNGTCCTTCGGCATCCTCCCAGAACCGCCCTCCCGCATCCTCCTCCTGCACTGTCCTGCATCATCCTCCTGCACTCCTCTGCAACCCCCTGCATCCTGAAGCGCTCTTCTGCATCCTTCCAAACCCTCCTCTACCCTCTTGTCCTCTGCAGCATCTTTCCCTGCCCTTCTGCATCCTCACGTGCCCTTCTCCATCCTCCTGCATCCTCACACACACTTCCACACCCTGCTGCACCGTCTCACACCCTTCTGTGCCCTCCTGTACCCTCCTCAATGCCACGTTGCATTTGCAGCCTCCAGCCCTCGTGCCCTCACTGGAACACACCATCACTGGCCACCACAGCACAGCCAGAACCCAAAAATCCCCCTTTTCCAACCCTCTGCACCACTACACTTCCAAGCCTGTTTCCCACCTGGCTTTTGGGACACATGGCTGTGATCCTGGGAGCTGCAATGGGAAATGGGCAGGGACAGGGGGGGAATGGACTTGGCTGTCTCCTGGTGCAGAGGCTTTTGAGGAAGAAGAGAAGAGCCTAAAATATTGATGCCTTCTCCTTTTTTTCTCCCTATTGTCAGGAAAATTAATCCACAAACACTAGAGGTTTATATCCAAAAAAGAGGCAGAGTCCTGTAACTTAATTCAAATAAAGGGAGAGGCCATGGGGCATTTCCCCTGGGGTCTCTCAAGTTTTTGGAGCATGCAGCCTCCTTTTTATCCTAATTTCCTGGCATTTCCCTCTCTCTTTCCCCGTTGGCTGAGATACTTGAGAGGTACAGACTTCCTGAAATGCCTAATACCTAAGATGGCTTCTAATGTATACTTCCCCCCCCATTTTTCTTTGTGTCTCTGCTCTTTTTCTCTCAATCCAGAGATTTAGCACAGTCTTGAGTGAATAACAGTCTGTGTCAATTAGTGGAATTCCTATGGGATTTATGGCTCCCCCCATTGCTTCTTTCACCTCTCCCTGCTTGGCCCTACCTACCATTAGGTCTACAGTTTATTTGTAAAGACATCTCCTTCTCATTCCTTTCACTGTCTTACATTCTATCACATGCCCGGCTGGATCTCAAGAAGGAAAAGCTTAAACTCTGAATTAAGATGGTCCTGGATCTTGTTTAATTGCCATAAATTTGTGTGCATTTCAGAACAGCCCATCAGGCATCAGCCAGACACAGAGCAATTGCTCTGAGTCTGGTGTGGCTATGCACATCCCCAAGAGTTATTTAATTTTAGTACAGCAGCTTCCTGACACCACTGGACTTTTTGCTTGTGCCAGCAGATATAATAATATCAGCTACTACATCCTCATGCCCAGTGAGTGCATGCAAAGAAAGGTGAAATAAGATCATTTTGAGCTCACATTTCTCTCCCTCTTTTTATTCCAGATGTGTTAATTCATCAGCAGTGGATCCAGCCCCTGCGTGGGGAATGGGAGATCTCAGGTTGCTCGGCCACAGATTCTCAGGTGACTTCTAAATTTCCTTTAATACACTGGTTCCACAACCAGATTTCCCAGCTTCCTTAATTAAAAGGTGGAATGGTGGGAGAAGGACTTGCTGTTACTGTTTCTGGAAGCCCCCAGTCTGGGCTTTGCTCCCAGCCCGTGCTCCAGCCCCAGCGCTGCTCATCAGTCATTCCACCAGGAGGGATTTACGGCCGGATGAGCCGAGGGGTGAGGCAGGACTGCAAAGCCAAGGGCTCTGTCCTCTGCAGGCTTCCTCCTCTGCCCTTGAGCGTGTCCCTGCCTGCCTTTACTTCCCTTCCAGCCTTTTGTGTGCTGGAGCACGACAATCACCAGCCACTGCCACTGCGATTGCAAGGATCCGGGAATTGCGTGGGCATGGACGCACTTCCCTAAAATAGCCACTGCTGCGGGAATTCCCTGCTCTCTCCCCTCTCCGGCTGATCCTCCAGGTCTCTTGCTCATCTGGGCTTTCTTTTGACGCAAACTCTGATTTTTTCCTGGGTTGCAAATGCCAGGGAGTAGGCAGGGATAACCCTGATTCCAGCTGAGATCTTGAGGCACAGCTCTAACACATCAACAGTGACATCTCTGATTTGTGGATAAATCCCTTCCCTACAAGAAACTTTATCCATAGTCCACTGCTTTTAAGACAAGGAAATTATGTTCTTCACTAATTTAAAGTCTGAGCCCTCTAAGTTTAAAAAGATCCTTGAAGAAATACCAACTATTTCCCAATCCCTTTATTCCTCGTTGTGATAATAAATCTTCATTTTCCATCAGAGAACAAATAAACAGAGGAGAGTCTCACGAGAGCTGAAGCCTTACTGGGATCTTAAAATCAAATCAAGTTTTCCACAAGGTAGGAGAAATATCACTGACTTCTTCAGGGGATCCTAGAGATGGGGAGATGGACCCCAGCCCACCCAACCCTGTGGGTATCCACCCTCTTGTGTAGTCCAGCAAAAAGCTTCTGAGTCAATTAAAGTTGAAATGAAATTTAAAACAATTAAATTTGTAAATTAAATGCAGCAGGGTAATGATGCTGTTTGCCTCCTCTTCCTTTAGCTCCAAGCAATCCATCCACAGGCAAACCTGTTGGTAAAAAATACCACTGGACACAGGAGGACTGACAGGATTATCCTTTGGCCTTTTTGTCCCCTAAAATAGATTGATTATTTTTTTCAGTTTTAATAAATTCCAGAGTGAGATGTCTTCCCAATGAAGGTCTATTAATCCAGGACCCTCCTGTATAATTAAAATCCACAGGATCTGAAGGTTTGGGGAATAAGTTGGGAAGACCCAGGGCACTTTGGCATTTGTTAAAGCCTTTGGATTTAATAAGTGGGCAGGCAGGGATGATGGACAGTGTCTGATTCTCTGTGCCTGGTGTTTAAACCCACATTTGGCCTAAGGCTCAGCAACCCAAATCTTGAGAAGACCAATTTATTTCTGCATGGTGCAGGGCCAACAGAGTAGCTGTCCCTTGGGGAGCACAATAGGGATGGAGGAGGAAGCCAAACACAGCAGAATCCAGTGTGCCAAATTTGGGAGAGCTCAGGAAAGGCCTGGTGCCATTTGCAGCCTATGCCTGGCGGATGTTTTGTTTTCCTGCAGGTGTTTGGTGTCAGCTGTGGCCCAGTTAAACATCATTAAACATCACCTGTGCATCACCCATGAGAGCAGCCCAGGTGACTCAGGGACATCATCCCCTCCTGTCCACAGTTGTTCTTGGTGTCCAAACCCCAAAGAGCCAGGCTGGGAAAACACAACAGCCTTTGGTGATCGTGTGGTGTTTTCTCTTGGTGCAGGTACCACCCCTGCACGATTAAGTAGCAGGTAGCCCAAATAAAATATTCGGGACACAAGCCCAGGAACTCCAACCCATGCTTTGATTTAGCAAACTGCTTCAAGCTGGCCTCTGTCTTCAGTCCTCGAGTAAGTTCATTGATTTCTCTTAAAATTAGGAATGGCTTAAATGCTGTGCTAATTAGCATGGACCCATGACTGCTGTGCAAAGTACAAACTGAAGGGACTGCTTCCAGCAAACCACATCTCCGTTGGCCTCAGCTGCACGGAATTAACAGTATGCTCCTGAGAAAGGGGTAAAATCCTGCCCTGAATCAGGGCAAACTGCCTAGTTCCAAAATACCAACATTCTAAGCTCTTTAAGTGTTACTTTTGGGGGCTCTTGCTGCATTTTCTCTTTCTGCTGGACACAAGGAGCAGACAGAGCTCTGGAGGTATGGCTTTGGCTGGCTGCAGCATTTGAATCCTGTTCTGCTACCTTGCAGCATCTTCTGGGCTCTGCATCTGCTTCCTGAGATGTAGAGGCTGCTTTAGCATCCCCAGGATACGTGAGTATTTTGAAAGCTCTAACTACGTAATCAGTAACCACAGAGCTGTGTAAAGGCTAAGGCTCGGTTCTGCGGCTCCAGGATCACGGTGGGATTGACCCTCTGGAAGTTGCTCCCTGGATTTTACCAGCCCTGGCTGGGCAGGGGAGCACTGGGCCGCGCGGCCGGTAGCGGGGGCGGCGCCGGCCATCCCTCGCCTTCCCCTCGCCTTCCCCCGCCTTCCCTGGCCATCCCTCGCCTTCCCCTCGCCTTCCCCCGCCTTCCCTGGCCATCCCTCGCCTTCCCTCGCCTTCCCTCGCCTTCCCCCGCCTTCCCTTCGTGCCGGCACAAGCTTCCCTTCGAGCTGCTGGTGCGGGGGCTGCCGCGGTAAGGAGCGGGGCTGGCTGCGGAGAGAAGGCTCCTCTGGGCGTACGGAGAGCAGCGGGAGGATCCCTGCGGAAAGCGCTTTGGCAGCGGTGCTGTTCCCGGCTGGGCGCTCCGGCCTTGAGCTGGTGGAGCATCTCTGCCTGTATGGAGGCAGAACAACCCTTGATCTCCCCATGCATTCGCGTATCGCTCGATAAACTCGCTGCGGGCACACCGGCGGGAGCTCCACACACACGGAGCTCTCCTGGCAGCGTCCGCGGCCGGTGCCGAGCCCCGGGAGCTGCCGCTGCCTCGGACGGCGCCTGCTCGGGCCCCCACAGGAACAGGATCCGGCCGGGAGCCTTCCGGGGCGGCGCCATGGGCCCGGGCTGCGGGCACCGGGGGTGGCGAGGTGCCGGAGGGGGGAGCGCCGTGCCCGGGCGGCTCCCCTGGCTCCCCGGGAGCTCCCCTGGCTCCCGGGGCTGAGCTGCCTCCAGGGCGAAGGGCCCCGCTCGCCTCCACGCGTGGTGATGGGTTCAGTGCCATAAGAGACTGTGGGTGGCTGCTGGACGGGAAGGGCCAGAAAGCAGCAGGTGGCTCGGAAAGCGCAAGGTGGAGTTGAGATTGTGTTGCTAATACGAGAAAATGTATTTCCGTCAAAAAAAAAGGCAAAAAATTCCAGCCGACAAAACCCCCTGTGTGTTACTGGTAGTTTTCCTGCTTCACTGCTCAGTGAATTATTTGAGGAAGCAGGCGGGTGGGTGGGGGAAGCAAAGGAGTTACACGCTCCTTATGGGGTGTGTAAAAACCTGGAAAGCTTTTCCTGTTGGACGCCACTGATTTTGCTCTCGTAATTAGCTTAGGGCTGTGGGAGGGATTCCTGGAGAGCGGGTTCACCCTCCCCTGCTGGAGCCTCACGGGCAAAGTCCTCCCCGTGGCCCCGCCGGGAACTGAAGGCTTCAGTGCCTGCGGTCCCGGGCTAGGGAGGCGGCAGGAGTTCGGTCCCGTGTGACATCCCCGGCTTGCTGCCTCCTCCCAGGTGCCAAGTCAGTCATGGCCACCCAGATGTTCGAGGGCAGAGGGCATGCGGCCGTCTACCAGAAATACAGGTTTGCACCGGGAAAAGAGCTGCAGCAGACCATCCTCTCCTACCTGCGGGAAAAGGTGAGCGTAAAGGGAACGGCCAGGCTGGAGGAAAAGTCCAAGGAGTATTTAATTGTGGGTGGGGAAAAATCCAAGGAGTATTTAATTGTGGGTGGCAGTGTTTACCTTGCTGGGAGTGTCACCTTGGTTGGTGCCTCAGGGAAAGGTAAAGCAGCAGAGTTCATGGCCAGATGGGGGCACAGAAGAGGCTTTCTACAGGTTCTGCCATGCCAAGGCTGTTCCTGAGTGGGTGCTGGGGGAAGGAAGGGGGTAAAAGCACAGGATTTGGGTGGCTGCCCACTGAGACACATCTACTCCTCCCTGCAGAAGGCAATCCCTGCGGAGCTGGCAGTGGACGTTGGCTGTGGCTCTGGACAAGGCACCCACTTCCTTGGGGAGCACTTCAAGAAGGTGGTGGGGACGGACATCAGTGAAGCACAGATCCAGGAGGCCAAGGACACCCCCTGCTCGCCCAACATCTCCTACCTGTGAGTATCAGGACAGCTCGGCCAAAGGCAGACTTCAGGTCCTCACGTGGAGGTGGTAGTTTGTGAGTATGACCATTGTAAGAGCCAGCTGGCACCAGAGATTCCATTTGATGGAATTCCTGGTGTGAACACGCATTATCCTAGACTTCCAGAAGCTGTGGTCTTGCATCCCAAACCATCAAAATGTATTCACGTCCTGCTCTGTAATTCCCACATCACGTGTGGCTTTTCCCCTTGCCCTGCAGCGTGTGCCCTGCCGAGGAGCTGCCGTTCCAGGACGCCTCCGTGGACGTCCTGACCTCCTTCACGGCCGCGCACTGGTTTGACATCGAGAGGTTCATGCAGGAGGCCGAGCGTGTGGTGAAGCCGGGCGGCTGCGTGGCCATCAGCACCTACACCGTGGACATGAGTCTGTGCTACAGGGACTGCTCCAAACAGCTCACCAAAGTCTTCAGGGAGGTCAGCTGGGAAAGCCTCAGAGCAGGGGGAAATGTGTAGCACTTGGATGCAGAGAGGAAGGAGTGGGATTCAGGGGGTGTGACAAAAGGAATCCTAATAAAAAATGGGGTAAAGGGAGAGGTAAATGCAGGGATAAGGCCGAGGCAGGATTTAGAGACTTCCGCACTGGGCTGGCTGGATCATGAGGAGAGGGACATGAGGACTGATAGGGCAGACTCTGGTGGGGGTGAGAAGGAGGCGAGGGCAGATCTGGGACCTGGTATTGTCCAGGAGACTTGTCTGGTTGCCCTGATCACAGTGAAAAGAATGGGAAGTAGAAATTGTTGGGAAGAAGGCCTTTTTTTAGGAATCTTTCTGGACAAGGGGTGTTTTAACAATTGGATAAAAGGAGACTTTCCACTATGAGTAAGAGCTGTGTATGGAGGACAGGAGCCTTATTTCTAGTATAGGATCCTTGAATTCTTGACATTAAGCAAGATTTTGGTGTATTTTAATGCAACAAGTCTTTAAAAAAAAAAAAAGGACATATATGAATGTATCAGATGCAGGCCCAAACCTGAGTTAAGTGGCATCTGGGAATTTCAAGTGGTTTTGTGTTTGTTTTTAATACACTGTCTTTGCAGTGCTGGGACAAGATTTTAAAATACTCAAGTAATAGAATAAAATATGTCTTGGACGACTACAAAGAGATCTTTGAGGCCTTGCCATTCCCAGACAAGAAGAGGTGAGCAGAACCACCTTTGATGGTGTCAGGTATTTTATCCACCACCATGCCAGCCTGTTGTCCATGTTCCCCTGCCTTTGAGATTTAACTTGCCAGTGCTCCTTTCTTGCTCATGTTTCTTGTAGAGTCACTGATATCTATGACCCAATTCCCATGACTGTTGAGGGTGTGGTTGGTTACATGGAGTCTACCTCTTCATATCAAACCTTTAAGAAGAATGACCCTACAGCTGCAACATCCCTCCTTCAAGAGACTGAAAAGAGGTGAGAAAACCGCTTGGGAAAACAAGCAGGATGTGGAGGATCTGTCCTGTACAGTGCATGCAGAGGGAGGTTGTGCAGAGACCCCTGCAAAGCTGCAAGGGAGTGTGCAGGGATGTGCTCCCTCCGTTCCCCCAGGGGTGAACACTTGTCAGGAGTTCAACAGCAGATCCTTAGATTTTAAGCCTGTGTAGCAGTAGGATGTTCTTGCACCAATGTATCCATGAAACCTCTGACAAAAGACTATCCTGAGTTCCCTTACCTTGCTTTTAATTGGCAAAGGGCATGAAAAATATTGGTGGTTGCATCTTCACCTGTCAAGCTTTAGTGGGTCTAAGGTCTTCAAAGAGACACGAGCAGTTGTGGGTTGCTCTAAGGTTTTTTATTGCATGAATACATCAGTCTCAAAGGCAAAGAGGTCAAGGTGTTAAAGTCTGTGCAAAAGCTTTCTGGCATAGAGTCCCAAGCAAGAGCAGCAGCTGCAAGGCTGCTCTCTGGAATAGAGTCCCAGGTTCTGTGCAAGAACAGTGGCAGCAGCAGCAACAGTTGCTTCCTGGCACAGAGTCCAATGTTCTGAGCAGCAGCAGAGACCACAGTCTTCTTTCTTCTTTCTCTTCTTTTTTTTTTTCTGTTTTCTTCTTCTTCTGTTGTGGTTGTTGATAGTCGTGGTTGTGGTGGTCATTGATGTTGTCTTTTGCACCCCGTTACAGGGACTTTTTATTCACAAAACATCCAATCAACTAAAAACATGATTCTAAAACATTCTTTCTAAACCAATCTAAACTTGATTTTAATGTGTGAAAGTAGTAAAAAAGTAGTATCAGTTCTTGAAAAACTACATATATAGTCTCTATTTATGCAAATGTACTGTTTTCTTACTTAAGAGTTTATCTATCTATTTACACATGTAATTTTATCTGTTCTACGTGAATAATTCTATCTATTCTAGGGGCAAGGTTCTGCTATGTTTTTGTTATGTCTAGGGCTAAGCTGCTGAACTTTAAACTAAGCCTTAGGGCCTTTGGTAACTAATACAGTTTCTTAAGGCATTTAAAATGTATTTCTACTTAAAACCTAAAGCTTAAACTTAATTGAAACTATAACTCACACTTCTATTTACTTAAAATTTAAACCTACACTTCTACTTCATATCTATGTGGTTTAATAGATCTTAATTTCTCTAAAGGCTTTAATTCAACCCCTGCATTCATCTCCCTCTCTAAGAAACACAGAGAGGCTTGCATTCCAGCATTCACCCAACTGTTTCAGCCCCAACAAGGGCCTGCTGGGAAGGGGTGCCTGCTCATTTATTCACTGACCAGAATTGTGCAGCAGCTGGAAGCATTTGCCATCCCCCCTGTGTGCTGTGGGTGGAAGAGATCTGCCTCTGGCTGTGGCTGTTGCCCTATATCAGGTACCAGGGAGCTGTCTGGGCAGGGTGAGACCCTTCCTCTGCTTGTCCTTTCAGGATGCTGGAGACAATGGGAGTTTCCTCTCGTGAGACCCCGGTGGAGTTCCTGGTGAGACACGTCTGTGTGCTGGGGTACAAGGGATGCTGAGAGAGCAAACCCTTCTCCTGATCTGGTGCTACAATGGAAGGGGAAGGTGGATTGTCTCCTAAAACCCTGCTTGTAATTGCTCTTACTCCTTGGGAAGATTACTGCTGATTTGCTGATTTGAAATTTTGGTCTCCTGTGGAAAGCAAATGGGGTTTTATGCCCCTCAGATTCCTGTCCACCTTGGTCCTGCAGTCTGCCCAGTGCTGCTCCCTCAGCACTGGAAGTGTCCCATTGTGGGTTGCTGGTTTAATAACATGTGGGGAAGAGAATCACAGGAACAGCTGATAAACTCACTGCATTTCTTACACAATTAATAATCATTAAAAAGCAAGCTGAGATAATGTTGCCTGTGGTTCCTGTTTTACAAAGAGGCTGTGGAGCATCCACTAGTGTGGGAATAACTGTGCTACATTGACATTGAGTGTCCTGATGCCCTCAGTGCTCTTCTGCTCTGTGGGGAAGGTGAGTTTTGGGTAGGAAGGGCCCTTGACCCCTTTCCCTGCCCAGCTAAGCGAGGAGATGTGCACTGTCTTTGAGGGCTGCCCTGGAAAGGGGCTGTTCTCACCCACAGTGTGCCCCCATCCCTGGTGTGTTGCTGGCTGGTGCAGGTATCAGCACCTTACCTGCCCCAGGAGTGCCTTGGCCGTAGTGAGGACCCTCAGAACAGCTCAGGAGCATTTATGGGATCACTGCTGAAGGAGAGAAGGTTTGTGCCTTATCACCCACCTACGCTGCAAAGGGAAGAATAATGGCTGCATTTTTTGGGAGGGGCAAGGGGAGACTTGAGGGCTCAATGCTGGGCATGCCCTGGCACAGGTCACCTCCTGTTTGCCTTCTGGATATTTCAAGTCCAGACCCACCCTCTGCAGGGATCTTTCCCTTTCCTGTAATTCCTGTCCTTGGCAAGAAAGCTTCCCTGACACCATGGGAAGGGCTGTGCCCTCACTCTGTTCTATGTCAGTCCATGTCTATTTTTGAGAAAAGTGAAGTGCCACCTCTGCTCCTGGCCCCAGAGAGTGCTCCTGGAGGGAGCTCAGCGGGGTTGGAGGTGCTTCTGCTGAGGTCCTGGGCTCTCAGGGTCCTGACTAAGCTGCCCTCAGCTTGCCCAGGGTGGGGGACAAAGGCTTTGCCCCCACTTGGTCCCCCAGGAGAGAGATGGTGTCTCAGGCAGACAGCTATGGCAGGGATGGGAGGCTGGTCTCTCTGTCCACGGCCAGGTGCTGGAGCAGCAATAGTGGATCAGGCCCTGATCTCAGTGGCTGAGGGGCTGCTCCAGGTGCAGGCTTGGTTTGGGCCAGCAGCAGCTCTCAGGCCTCCCTTGCTGGGTTAGCATGAGGGGTCTGGCACTGGGTGGCACCACTAATGCCATGCCAATGGCCTGTGGCTGCCTGGGCTGGGGCAGCTCCAGCTCTGCTGGCAGGGCTTGTCCCTGTGAGGTGCATCCCTGCAGACATTCCAGGGCAGGGAGGGGTCCTGCAGGAGGTGACATCCCATGTCCCCGCAGTGCTGTTAAAAAGGCTCAGGGGGAAAAGCATTTGGGTTGTTTCCTCACTTTAAATATAAAACAAGTTTAAGTCTGCTCACTAATTACAGCTGTAATTTAATTTAAAAGCCTTTCTCTCCCTGCACCGGCATTGTGCAGCGGGTGCCCAGCCATGAGGTAACAGCAGGGAGTGCATCAGCAGAGTGGCACCAGCCATTGCAGTGGCTACTACAGCTCACACGTGCTGGGAGGTGCTGAAGGGTTCTGGTGGATGCAGTGGGGCTGGTGGCACCACACCCTGGGCTGGCAGGGACAGGTCCAGTGATGGGTGATGAGCAGAGCCCACCTGATGCCCCTGTCCCGGCACCATCAGGACACGGGCAGGGCTCCCACATGTCACCCAGGGTTTATTTTTAAACCTGGCTTTTTTGGGGCATGCTTTCTGTTCTATCTTCTCTCCCCAGACTAGTCAGCTTAGCAGGAGTCACTTCCTCCCAGACTAGCCCACTGGGGTCAGGAGCCATCTGGGCTCACCCTTACCCACGCCAGTGCTGTGGCCTGTGGTGAAAGGCTTTCCCATGCTTGTGCCATGCAGGAACCCGTGAGTCATCATGGAGCGAGATTGCCTCACCCAGTGTTGACACCAGCCCTGTCCACAGTCAGGTTTCACTTTTGTTCTCACACCTGGAAATCCCACACCTGGGATTTCTTGCTCCACGCAAGCTTCCTTGAACCCAAGGAAGGGGCTCCATCATCATCTGTGCTGCTCTCCTGTCACAGCACCATCAACAGCTGGTGATGCCTCAGGTTTCAGCTTTTATGTTTTTCAGATTCTGTGCTGCTTTAGTGTGTAGTTCTGAGCTTCATATTAGGGGATGGTGAGCTCTCTTCACAGAGCAGGGAGACAAAACAATTCCTTTCCTAGTTGGGGACCAAGGACAACTGATCCAAATTTCAGGCCCAAGAGCATAAACAACATGGACTGAAGAGAGAAAAACAAGAAGGATGGGACTTCATGGGCTGGAGCTGTAATTGGACAATGAACTCCAATATGCAAATGGACCAGAACTTATAAAAGTGAGAGACCTCGTGACTGGTCGTTCCTTTTGTGACCATTTTGGTTCACCTTGGGTGTAGCCCTGGCTGGGCTCTTGTGCTGCCCAAGGTGGATCCACTGAGGCCTTTTAATAAATTCCTGCTTTAACTCTGTATAGTGCCTATTCTAGGTCAGTCTTCACAAGGCATCGCTGGGACTGGAACAATGATTGTGGTGGGTCCCCCGTGCCCTGTAGACTCTTTTGGGCACTGAGTGATGTCCCCAGCCCATGCTGGCTTTGGGGAACTCTCCACTGCCATGGCAGGAGCTGGCACTGGCACGGTTTGGAGGAACTGTGGCAAATGCAGCCATGCTTTGCTGGTTGGGCTATGGTAGAGTGTGACATTCCTGGGCAAGACACACACCAGGACGGCAACACCCCATCCCATGAAGAAAAAATGCTCACTGCTGCTCAGCCAGGCCCCTGGGGCTCAGCTGTGGCTGGGGATGGCACAAATACCTGAGCAAGGTGCCCAGGAGAGATCCTCATCCCTCCATCCCAGCCGCCATGGGTGCTGCGCTCATGGCCCGGCTTCGCCCCACAGCTTTAGTTTTTCTTTGGAGCCTCTCAATTTCCTTTTGCATGTGTGAAGAGATGAGCTTTCGCTTTACTTCTCCAAATAGAAATGACACCTGGGAGAGAAAAGCCACAGCCATGGGAAACAGGAGCCAAAGCTGTCCCACGAGGATGTGATGCTGCTCTGTGACCCGAGGGGTGACCCCAAAGTGTCTCGGCAGGGATCGGTGGTCTGGGACTGTGGTTGGGGGTGGATCACCGCTCTTTCACTGGGGGCCACATTTATTTTACATCTGTTGGGATTTTCTGCTAAGTTTCCCTATATTCCAGCTGAGCTGTGCCTGTTTGGATGACAGAAGTGGACTTATTTATGCTGGTTTGGACTTGCATTTCACAGCTATGTCGATCGTGAACTTTGTTGTGTTGAATAAAAATTAATCTCCTGTAGGTTTCTTTAATGGGAGAGAAAGAAAAGACAGAGCCATTGTCCTGTTCACCAAAAGGGCAGGCAAGGGACCCCAGCCCACACCAGGGCTTAGGCTTTTAATTACTGACCTCCCCATCCCTGCTGCTGTGAGGGAGGCTGGCACGGGAGCCTGGTCTGGTGGCCACCATGCTCTGGAGCTTTATCACCATGTTTTGCTGTCCTGGCTCTTCTCCAAGCTGTGTCTGCATCCAGTTTGGACAAAGTGGAACGAGCCACTGTCCAATCCATGCTGGTCCCTCCCATTCTTCATCTCCACCATGGTTTTCCAGGAGAGATCTGAGCCCTCTGGGATGCTGCTGGAGCAGGGGAAGGGCTCAAGAAGGGCTGGATGGACCCTGTGAGTCAACAGCTGGTTCTGCTCGACCTCTTCATTAATGATCTGGATGATGAGGCCCAGGAGACCCTCGCTGTACCAAGTTCAGTGGTGACACCAAACTGGGAGAAGTGGATGACCCAGCAGGGGGTTGTGCTGCTGTCCACAGGGACCTCACCAAGATAAAAGTTGAGGAGAAATGGGCTGATGGGAACCTCTGAAGCTCAACAAGGGGAAGGGCAAAGTCCTGCACCTGAGGAGGAACAGCACCAGGCACCAGGACATGCTGGGGCTGCCCAGAGAGAAACGAGGGGCAGAAAAGGACCTAGGGCTTCTGGTGGGAACCAGGTTGAACATGATCCAGGAAGGTGTCCTGGTGGGAAGGAAGGTGAATGGTATCCAGGGCTGCACTGGGAGGAGTGTTTTCCAAAGGCTGAGGAAAGTGGAAGCGCTCTCTCCTCAGTGCTGGTGAGGCCACTCCTGAAGTGCTGGGTCCAGTTTTGGGCTCCTCAGTGGGAGAGAGACATGGCAGGGACTGGAGGGAGTCCAGTCAAGGTCATGAAGATGATGGACAGGAACATCTCTCCTATGAGGAAAGGCTGAGAGAGGAGACACAGGGGCTCATGGTCGTATGACAGCACAGCACAAGCTGAACCAGGAAAAGTCCATCTGAACACAAGAAAAACAGAGGCTTTGAAGTGTCCACTCCATCCTTGGCCACTGGCCTGGGCAGCCCATGCCAGCTGATCCTGCCAGAGCAAGGGTTGGACTGGATGATGTTGAAAGGTCCCAGCCCACCTCCATGACCACATCCCTGCCACTCTGCTCACCCACAGGTGTACCTTTCCACATGCTTCCACAAGAACTTTTCTCCTTTTCTTGGACTCTTTGAAATCAGCACTTTAGTTCCAAATATGAACATTAAAAATTGGGTCCTCCTGGAGTGTTCTGTGGCCACCGTGCAAGGCCCTGCAAAGTTCATTTATGCCTTTTACTTTCTTATTGTCTTCGCTTCTTAGATCCAGGCATTGCCCTAACTTTTTATATTTAATGCTTGATGAATGCGTAAGACTAAAAGTGCAGCAGTGACCACAGGAGGTTCCCTTGAAGGAAGGACAGTTTGCTGAGAGGTACCATTCCAGTTGTCAGCAGAGGGATGTCAATACATCCTATTTATGTCTCCAGGCTGAACAGGGAGGAAACCCCAGCCAGCTCCAGTGGCTTGTAGGGTGGCAGCCCTGCTCATCTTCATCTCCCTCCACAACTCTTTGTCCCACCTGGAAAACTTGAGGTGGAAGTTCTTCTGCTTTCACCTTTTTCCTTGCTTTGGTGGTGAGCCTGGTCCCTCAGGAATAACACAGCCATAAAAGCTCATGCCTGCAGTCTGGACAGTGCAGTGCCCACTCCTGGCTGCTGCTTATGGCCCCAACCCACTATGGCCTTTCCCACAGGGAAACTGAGGCTTGAACTCCTGCTGCCACTCATGAGGCACCAAAACCCTCCTGTCCCCGTGAACCTGTTGTCCCCAGGTGTCTCCCACAGCTTTCAGCATGGGGTGGGGCTGGGTCATGCTGGTGCCCCCCCCACTTGCCAGCCCCAGCCCCAGCATCCCCCAGCATCCCGGGCTGAGGCAGAGGAGGCAGGACAGGGAGGCAGCAGGGCAGGTAACGGAGGGGAGATTCCCTGCACCACTTTCATTTTCTTGTTTCCAGCTGTACCAGCCCTGGGTTTTCCTATGAAGATGAAAGCACCAGGCAGGAATAAAAAGCTGGAGATGGAGCAGCAAGGCAGCCACAGCAAGCAAGGCAAAGCAGCTCCGTGGGACACCCAGCAGCTCAGCGGCTCCACGTCTGACCAAGCCACCTGTAGCACCTGTCAGGCACCTCTGCATCTGAAATTTAGCAAATCCTGCCCGGAGTCCTCTGGTTCATCCTCTCTGGCATCTTGCACCGCAGCTTCCTCACCCCATCGTACTCCATCGCCGACTGTCAAGCTTTCCTTGCCAAAATGTTGCGCCTCAGCCTCACCCCACTGTTTGTGCTAGTGCTGGGGGTCAGCCTGGAGGCTGCCTTACCCCATGACACCCTGAGGACGGGCTGCAGGCTGTCCAAGTACCAGAACATTGCACACGAGGAGCAGAAGGCTGTGGACAAGATGAGACAAGAGTTTGTGAGTACTGCTGGCAACAGGGGGCTGTGGGCTGGCAGGGGGCAAGGCAGAGGGGATGCTGAATTCAAGACCTGAGTGACAAGGTGCATGTTTTCTGCGGGGGTTGGGGGATGAAGAAGATGTTTTTCCAAGGGTGTTTGGGGACATGAAGGATGCTGGGCCAAATTTCATCCTGGTTTCAGACCCTGCAAGGCTGTCCGGGGTTGTACAACATAGCCAGAAGTCATGACGAGAGAGTTTTTCAGTCTCTCTTTTGGTTTATGCCTGCAGGTGAACAACCACAAATGCAATACCAGGCTCTTCCACCGG
The DNA here is from genome assembly GCA_013400575.1 of Peucedramus taeniatus. Lineage (NCBI taxonomy): Eukaryota > Metazoa > Chordata > Aves > Passeriformes > Fringillidae > Peucedramus > Peucedramus taeniatus. Next base: position 14,738 of record WBNO01013199.1, on the reverse strand, counting down.
AAATGGAATGCAGTAGACCTGCCGGTAAGAGTGAGGTGATGCTGTAAAAAGGGGGCAGACCTCTCCTGTCAGCCACCTCCACCCATACCCCGGGCAGGTCTTCGAGACCCCCATTCTCCAGCCCTGGTGCTTCGGGTCCCTAACCAGGACACTCCTACCCACAGATGTCCGACCGAGTGGTGCTGGTGGCGGCCGAGCTGAACCTCACCACTGCCATGCTGGAGCTCCCCGCTGCCCCCAGCTTCGCCGAGGTGCGCCGGCGGCCCCTGGACTTCTTCACCCAGGCCCGGGAGGACGTGCGGGGCTGTGTGAGTGCCTCCCCCAGAGCCCTGCCCTCGCCGGCTCCACGGCCGGGCTGCGGGGCTGCTCCTGACCCGGCCGCTCTCCTTGCAGGTGGATCCTTCGCACCAGCCCTCGGGCAGGCTGAGGCACTGGCTGCACAAGCTGCAGGCGGCCATGCGAGCAGTAAGTCAGGCCGGCGGGGTGAGGGCTTTTGGGGTGTCAGCGCCCGCACGGGCGGCTGAGCCTCCGCGGCAGAGCTGACCCACCCCATCTCCCCCCGCAGGAGAGCACGGCGTGCCTCAGGGCCACCACCGTCCTCCACGTTCTGCAAGTGCTGGACAACCTGCGCTGCGCTGCCCTCCAGGACAAGTGCTGAGCTGCCCTCCGCTCCCAGCGCGCGGCACCGCCCCCGAGGGACGCCCCGAGAACCGGCGAAAAACGACTGCGCTGCGCTGCTACTTCCCACTTAACCTTTTTCTCATTTATGCCAGCGGAAGAAACTTTTTTTTTTTTTTTTTTTTTTTTACGGTCTTTTAAATTATTGTCTCGGGATAAGGCGAAGTAATGCCCTTCCTGAATGAACGTGAATATGCGTATTTATAAGGTACCTTTGTTTTTCTGGTTCTCAAAGTGCTTTTAAGGAAATATATTTTTTTACCGGCTATTTATTAAAGAGTATATTCTGCATACTTGCCTGTGTAAGTTATTTTCTTATGTGCTATTTAATATGAAAACTAAAGTAGTTAACTAAACTACCATAAGCAGATAAGCTGCCATCACGTGTTTTCGGTATGCCTTTCTACAATACCACAGCACAGGTATCGCCCGCACATCCTTGCAAGGACATTGCGCAAAAGGAACCTCGTTGCGTTTAATCTGGGGACGGGGAGAGGAAAAAAAGCCTGGATGCTGGGTTTTTGGGAGAGCTTTGATAGATTCTGTCGCTCGGCCGCGCCTCAGGTGCTACCCATGTGCTGCCATCTAATGCCAGGAGCATTACCCGAGGGAATGAAAACCCATCCACAGGGAAACGCCCTTGGGCCGACACCTGCCATGGGCGGGGAGAGCCCCGAAGGCGTGTCTGGAATTCCCCATGGAATTCGGGGTTTGGCTGCGGCGAGGCTCGGCTCGTTCTCCCGAAAAGCCGGGCTGCAGGAACATGGTGCTCGGAGAGCTCGGGCTCCCAGGGGGCAGATGCCATCCTCCTTTGGGACCCACCTCCTGGTCCTGCTCCCCATTTCACCCTCGCTTCTGAAGGCTTGCAAGAAATCCCTCTCTGGAACCTACCTACAGCCACCATCTGTGGGAGGAGGATGTTCTAGGACATTTGTGTCCAAAGCTGCTGTGGTGTGTTATCCAAACGATACATGGATCTGGAGAGAAAAGCCTAAGGAGGGAAGAAGGGGCTCTAAGCAGCAGTTCTGTGCTGGTTTAACTGGATTTCAGCAAGCTCAGTCCCAGTTTCTTTTTGGGGAAGGGGCAGTGGTATCATTGCAGTGAATGTTTAGGATGCAGTAAGTATTTCAGTAGCTGTGTGCCAAACTTCCCTTGTGTCAGGTCTCCAGCTTTGCCTTACCACACCTTCTGATCTCCGTGCTGCTTTCATGGCTAAGTTTTGCTTCCCTTACTTAGTGGAAACTACCAAATGGAAGAACTTAGGTTTATGCACCTGTTTCATAGATGATTTAACAAAACTGTGACATTTTCTGAAGTTTTTGGGCAGTCTAGTTACCATACCCAAGTATTCACTCTCCATTACTAAATGGACTCTTACCATCATTTTTTACACAGATTCCATCTGAGGGACTTGTGCTTCTATATGATTGATATTTCTATTTGATTGGTGTTATAAATAACAAATATTGGCTTTCACATTCATGTATTAACTTTTGTTTTGCCAATTATTATTGATCACAAAAATCCTGATATAGTACAATTTGTAATTACTGCTTTTGATATAGTATCAAGTCAGTTTATGTATGTACTGTATAGCTTTTATAAATCATAATGTAATATATACTATCTTAGACTGTAGCATAACAGACTGTGAAATGTTAAAATGCTTTTTTGTGTAACTAACTCAGAAAATGATGTAAAATAATTAAGTGATTTCCCACATTAGGGACTATCTTATCTGAAAGACAAGATAACAGAAACCAGAGCATCGAAATAAAAAATTATTAACCCTTGTTATCAGAGAGTGAAAATACAACAGGATGGAACCACAAGAAGAAATAAAATATATTAGTTTAATCTACAAGATCGCATGAAGGGAAGTCAAAGGTTAAAACCAAGCAAAAGAACATCTAAACTCAAGGGAATGTTTGAATATGTATGTATAAACTCCTATGAATATGGCTGTACCCCCTGTAATGTAACAGTATATACAGAGCATGGTTTAAGTTTGTTTGTTTGGTTTTTTTTGGCAATTAGCCAAGCACCCCAGCGCTGGATATTGATCCCCCTGACAATTGCTGTTTTTTCTCCCCCTTCATATGTTGCTGTTTGCCACAGACTCAGTGTAATTTATATTGTGGCTGAATCACCCCCTTTCCGCAGCAGTGTGAGGGGACAGCAAAAGAATGGAATTTATTTGAGATGGCTCGCCAGGAAGGTGGTGGGATCACCATCCCTGGAGGTGTTTAAGGAACGACTGGACGTCGCAGTCGGTGTTGCGGTCTGGGTGACACGGTGAAGGTCCGTCAAAGCGGTCATCTCAGAGGTCTTTCCTAACCTTAAGGATTCTGTGACTCCGTTTACAAAATGTGAGAAAACTTGGCCTGGGGACAGAAAACTCTACCGACATCAACTCCCCTCAGGCACGGCAGCACCCCGCTGGCGCTGAGGGAGCGCCCCAATACGGCAGTGCTGCCTGAGAGAGCCCCTCAGCGGCGGCCCCAACATGGCGCCGCCCTCCCGGCGGCAAACGGCCTACCCGCCACCCCCGCCAAACTCTCGCGAGATCGCGGCGGGGGCATTCCCCGGCCCCGCCTGGGCTCTCGCGAGATCTCCGCTACGGGGAGGAAGAGGAGGAAGGAGGAGCCGCTGCCGCCGCCGCTCCCCCGGGCCGGCGCCGGGGATGGTGTTGGCCGTGGCTGCCGGGCCCTGACGCCGCGCTCAGGTACGTGCGAGCTGTCCTCCTTCCCTCAGACCCCGGCTCGGGCCTGGCCGCTCCCGCGGTCCCCACGTCTGCCGGCCCGCCAGGCCTCGGCTCCCGGCGGGGTCCCCGCGATCCCTGTGCCTTGCGGAGGGGCTGCCCTGGCTCCCGGGGGAGCTGTAGAATTCCCCGGACTCTTGCTCCCTTCCTGAGAAATAAGCACAGCACCTCTCCTTCCCTCCTCCTCCTCCTCCTCAGTAAAGCTTTAGCCGTGATTTGTGAGTGCTTTCTTGCTGTGTTTTATTAGAATTTGGGATGCAGCCGAAGCGAATAATTTCTTTTCCAGACTGGTCAGACTCTTGGGTTTCGTGGTTGTTTAGGACAAGTTGTAAAGGTATTTAGGCATTTAATGCCCAGCAAAGTTGAATTTATTTGAAATCAGCGCCTAAGAGATGGGAGTATTTCTGAGGGAACAGCTTTGTCTTAATTTATGGCCACGTTCATTACTTTTCAGACCCCCTACTCCCTTTTTTTTTTCTTAATTTTTTTTTTTTTTAGCAGCTGTTGTTTCTTTCTTCTCCAGGGAAAAACGGACCGTTTTGTTCTACTTATTCTTTCTTTCTCCGGGGTAAAACCTACAGTTTGTTTCAGTTGAGCCAGCTGGATTTTACATTTATCCTGAACTGTACTTTTGTTTTTAAACATATATCTTGAAGCTGACAAACACATCACTTGTCAGTGTCAGGGAGCTTGACCTTCCTGTAGATCTCAACAGAGTTTCCTGCTGTTAGGGACTGTTGTGAAATATATTATTTCCTTTTTCAAAGCTTTGTTGCTTGCTTTTCTGTTAAGCTCCTCTCAACCTCCAAGTAAAGGTTATACCCTGGCTTTTTGCATTTTCCCCTCCTTTATTTGGTTGAATTGATTCATATGACTTAAAGATTAAGTGGTTCCCCAAACATTTTAGCTGTTGGGGTGCCTGAAGGGTTTGGGTTTTGGCAGCATTGTGCTGGTTTTAGCCAAAATATTAAAGAAAGAGGAGCTGCCTCCACCTGGGAGTAGTGTCAAAACATATGAAACCCTGACAAACTGGATGTTTTGACTTCATGACTTTGGCATTCTGACCACCTTTTACTGTAATTAATTTGTCAGTGCAGTTATTTTCTAGAGTGGATGGCTGACACAGCAGAAGCATCTCTTAATTTCAGTTATTTGGTCTCTGTGTGTCAGGTTTTTGCCCTGTGAGGAGTTGGTGTTGTGCAGCTCTGTAGATGATTGCAGTTTGCAGCCTCAATCCCTTTCCTGTGCCTTGGGAGCTGTCTCAGAGCTCACTTCCTAGTTAGAGTTGTTCCAGGAATCCCTCCCCTTTCTCCTTTTTTTTTTTTTTTTTTCTTTTGGCCAGCCAAAAGGCAGCTGTCAGTGTTGTCCTGTGAGATGTGGAGTAAAGTAGGGGGTATTTTCACAGGTGGTTTTTTGAAGGAGCAGTGTCAGGCAGTGAAATGGGGTAGTAAACACTGATGTAAGCCTGACCTCTCTCCAGAAAACTGAATTTCCTCTTTGCCTGATGCACTGCACCTCCCTCAGTATTCCCAGCCCAAAGAAGCTCATTCCTTAGGTGCTGAGGGCCTTTGATCACCTCGCTGTTACCTCTGTGCAGCAGCTCTGCCTTGTGATGGTCCTTCACTCCTTACCCAACTGATGCCTTGTCAAGGCTGACCTAGAACAGAGGCTAGGCAGAGTTAAAGAATAAAGCAGGGATTTATTAAAAGGCCTCAATGGACACACCTTGGGCAGCACAAGAGCCCAGCCAGGGCTACACCCAAGATGAACCAAAATGGTCACAAAATGCATGACCGGTCACAGGGTTTCACACTTTAATAAGTTCTGGTCCATTTGCATATTGAAATTAATTGTCCAATTACAGCTTTAGGTTATGAAGTTCTATCCTCCTTATTTTTGTCTCTTCAGCTCACCATTGTTTATACTTTTTGGGCCTGGAGCTTGTAACAGCTGTCCTTGGACAAGCTGGAAAAGGATTGTTGTCTGCCTACCCTGTGAAAAGAACTTGCTAACACAAGCTCAGAGTTACACACTAAGGCAGCACAGAACCTGAAAAATATAAAAGCTAAAACTTAAGCCATCACAACAACCCTGACTTGTTTTCTTCCTTCCCTGGGTTTTGGTGGCTGTCCCTGCCCTCCTGTTGTGTTCCAGGTGGGAAGGAGCAGTAATGCTAACTCTGGCAAGCAAGCTGAAGCGGGATGATGGTGTCAGAGGTCCCCGTGCGTCCACCCCAGCATCGGACTCCACTCGCAGGGTGTCTGTCCGGGACAAGTTACTCGTTAAAGGTGAAAGAATATACTGAAATATGTTGGGATTTACTGATTTTGGGTGTGTTGCCAGTGAACAGCGCTAAATTGCCTGTAAATTCCCACAGGTGGTTTTCAAATGTCCTATGGGGCACTTATTTTTATTGAATAATGAAAATCAAAACAAGTGTCCTCCTTACTCTGTTGAAAATTAGTCCATCATCAGTTAAAACATGATAAAAAACTGCCACATAAGTGGCACAGAATGTAGAGGAGGAGAATGTCAACAGAAGTTGACATGTATTTGCCTTGGTATGAAGGTGGTTTTTGAGCAAAACCATAATTGCCTGTCACAGGAAAAAACGTCCTGAAAGTAACAACAGTGTTCTGGTGGTTTTAATGGCACCGGTCAGAGGCAGCACACTTTAAAAAGATTTTAAAAAGCAATGCAGAAAGAGATTTTTCTAGGCCTGGAGTCAGTATAAGTTCAGTGTGAAGTTGTGAATAATAGCCCAGTAATTGTATTGCAGTGTGGTGTGTCTTAGGAAGGCTGCTGTAGGTTTTTACTAGCTGGTGGAAAAAAAGCCCCAAACCTACTGCTTGGCAGTTGTGGGTAAATGGGGTCATTAATGAGACAGTAATTATACTATTTTATTGTTAAATCAGGGACAGCTCTTTTTTTTTTTTTTTTTTTTTTTTTTTTTTTTTTTGTAGCATAGATAATACTATATTTAAAAATCCATAGATGGTGACAGCATCTAGTTGCTATGGATTTAAAGTCAGGTTCACTCCCTCTGGTAATAGTTGAATGTTAGTGGCAGAGGAATGTGTTGTTTAGGTTGATATTTCTGCTGGAAGTGGTCAGTAGCAAATACTCTGCTGTTGGTGTGTAAGCTGCCCCTATTGGGATTCACGCCAGTCAGAAGAAATCCACATTTCCTGTTCTTGTTTCAGAATGATTTGAGGCCAACACAACTGTAATTGCCTGACTAATATTACCTAACACTGAGTATGTTTTTTTTTCCAAATTAGGGTAAATTCTGTCAGATATCTGGAGCAAGGTGTCACTGCAAACACTGCTGCCTCAGTGCACTGGGAAGTGCCTCAGCTAGATTGTAGGAATGTTGTATCCACAATTTCCTCTCTGTATTGTTTTAAGGACAGGGAAGTTTCACATGCTTTAAATCCTGATTGTGATCAGTCTTACACTTCCAATTTGGAAATCCTCATTTAACTTCAGTTCTGAGGGGGAATGAATCAGGCAGGAGAAATAAGCTCTTTAACCAGGCTAAGCTACAAAGCCAAATTACTAAATATATATAATCTGAGATTTTCCCTAACCTGCAGGTCTAGATTTGAGGGGGAGATAGCAGTGTGAAATAAATACTCTTCATGTGAGGTACTGAAGAAATTTTACCCTTAGAGCAATCATGTTTTTCAAAACCATACTCAAGTCTGCAGGGGACGAAGAGAATGTAATCTGTAGAAAATTAGTATTGACATTGTAATTGTATTTGCTGTGGTTGTGATAGCAAACCAGCTATCTAAGTAAAACTAAGTATTTAAATACTTACTTTTAGTTAGTTTTTTTAAACTAACTAAGTATTGAACGAGTCCCAGACTGACAAATATTAAAAGCAGGTCAGTGCTCACATGGCTCTGACAAGCATTGAGTGCTGGATCCTGATCTGATTGTGCTGCTGTAAAATGAGTGGTGTAGGTCACTTAAAGAGTCACCATCAAAGGCATTAGTGAAAATGTACCTTAATATAAATTTGCAAAAGCACAACAAAGGTTCTTGGCAGGGTTTATACTACTGCTTACTACATGGATAATACATGTAAAGGGAGATCAAATTAGAATCAATTTAGAATGATATATGCAGAGGCTGGAATGAAAAGAGGAAAGGGAAAAAGGTAAAGGAAACTCTTGGTTGAGTCAGGAGATTCAGAGTGAAATCCCTTCCTTTCTACACTCAGGGAGGAGTCTTGGAGTAGCTGGACCCAGTCTCAGGCTTGGACTCAACAGTTACGTCTAAAAGATTTAGAAGAACTTAATCATAAGAGCACTTAAGTGTTATATTAATTATTAATCAGCTATAAACATAATATAGATTCAAGACAGCAAGATATATACTGTTTCAGTGTGTTCAAGGCACTGCACTCATACACAAAGATACATCTTTGCACACAAATGTGCGAAGGTAGCACACATATGTATGGATATATATGTATACATGGGAATGCATATGAAAGAATTCCCCCTACCCAGAATCAGTGAAATAGTCCTGTTAATCCCTTTTTGGGATTACTGGAATTTTCTGAAATTCAGGTGAGAATGATACCGTTTTGCTCAGGCTATAATTCAGCTAAGGAATGTTCAAAATCCATCAGGGAATGACTGATTTTTCCTGCACCCATCTCCCACCTTCTCCAGGCAGCATGAGTTCCTGGTACAGTTCAGGAATGCTTCACCACAGCTCTTTTACAAAGGCCAGGGCCTGATAGGAATTGCTGAAATTGCAGAGCAGGCCAGAGGTTGGGAGAGAGGATACAGCACCACAATCTCTATGCTCTTCCCAAAAGAGCTATGGGAGCAACTGTCAGTCTGCTGAGAATGGTTTCTGGGTGAAATGGGAACTGACAGGGGAAGCAGATCATTCCAGTGTAACTGCTGAAAGTGAGAGGAAAATGTAGTGGGAAAGACTTGTTGGGGAATGTTCTGGGGGTTTACGCTGCTCAAGCTAAATGTAGACTATTTGTTTACAAAAGTTGCTAGAATTTGCTTTGACACTTTGAGATAGCTGCAGCAGCACCTATGTGTCACCCTGGGGAGACACAAGAAGGACATGGAGCAGCTCTGGTCAAAGCAAACTAAAAAACTCTTTATTAAAACATCTGACTCCATATATATATCTTCTTGAAATGCCAGTGTCATTGGAGGGTTATAGTGCCACCTCCTCAATGTCACTGGGCAACTCGACTGTCTGTCAGGTTGCTTGTCCTCCATAAAGGAATGAAGAACAATAAGTTATTTACATAAAGTGTGTGAGAAAGTTTGTACAAAGAATGCAAACATCAGAAGGCTTAGTAAAGCTTGAGAAAATCAGGGCGACGCTGTGATGTTGTGAGACTGAGTGGAGGTGGATTTCTGATGCTGATGGTGTTTCTAGATCATGGAAAGGTTGCAGAAATTAGTCTGAACGGGAGTGCAGAGCTGCCTGCTAAAGGTGTGCACTCAGCAAGTGAGGCTGCAGCTGGGCCAGCACCAGTGCTTTCATTACTTGTTTATGAAACTGTAATAGCTGAACTTGGGCTGTTTTACTGGATCCCAGAGTCAGTTGGAGCCTGGAAGAATGGTTGTAAGTAGAAGTTATTACTGGTGCGTGTTTTGGCTGGAGTTACAAACAGATGACAGTGGCAGAACAGGAGAGAAGCTCCATCAGGTCAGTGTCCAGGCAACAAATTAGAAAATAATCTCTCCTGCATAAAAGAAGAGAAATTCTGGCCTTTAGCAAGGGAGGAGAAGGAGATGAGAAAAGGTCCAGAGTGTTCTGCCAGTGGTGAAGCACCACTGTCCTATCCTGCTCCACAGTAAATTGGGGATAGTCTAATAAGTCCTGCAGACAGATGTCTGCCAGCTTTGCTAAGGGTATTGTCCAGACACAGTGTCTGGTTTTTTTCTGGAGGTAAACTGCAGACAGCCTTGTTTGTGTTGATAGAGAGTCGAGTGCAGGAAGGCAGTACAGGATCTCTGAAGGATGTGTTGTCACACTGATAGCCCTGCAGCACTCAGTTGTGTTGTGTCCTCTGCCTGGTCAATAGATCAATACTGTTTTGTTTGAGGTGATGACCATGACCCCAGCCACTGACAAGTGTAGATGATGCTTAAAAACTTTTAAAGACTTGGCATAGACCAACTGCATGCTCCCTGAAAGTAGGAAAAATAAGTGCTACTTGCACTATAGGTGTAAAGAAACATCTCATTTGGTATTTGAAATAGTGGTGTCAGGCACTGACCTTAACTTTATTGATGAGTGCCTGTTAAACAGGCTTTGTTCCACTTTTGGGGAAAAGCTGCTCCTAAAATACTGGTGCCCTTTGTTAGTTTTTCCTTAAGTTGTTCCTTTGACTGCTTATATCCAGCATTGTCATAGATTCAGGTATTAGTCATGTCTCAGGACACTTGGGTTATTTTATGGACGTATTATGAATGGAAATCTCTCTATCACTAAAGTTTTATATCTGGGGAACTAATTCTGAGTCATTTGGATATTCTCTCCCAGCTGTAGAGTGGGTCTAGTAAAGCACAGCTTTGTTCAAAATTGTATGTGACTCATCTGTGTATCTGTTTTCGCTGCATTTCCATCTAGGCTCAGTTGGAAAGTAAGGCCCTAATTCTGTAAGCCTAGTACCCAAAAGAAAATAGAGCAAGCAGTACAATTGCTTCAGCAGCTTTCATTTTGTTCTGTGCTGCAGAGGCAATTTTTAATGTCCTGTTCATATCTAAGGGGAACTTCATTAAGCTGGGAGCAGGGGCCACATGACTGCTCCTCATGGCAAGCATGCAGTGCTGAACTGGAAAGGCAAATCCTTTCTGAAATTAAAAAAGGGCTGAGGACCAACCAAAGTGGTATTTAAGATTAATACTGTATAATGAAGGTGACTGTTAAATTGAATTGAAGATAGAGAGCATGCCAGGATGGCAGTAGCAGCTCATGGATCACAAAGGTTGTCCCTTACGCTGCATTTTTGGTAGTGCACAGAAACTTCATCATTCAGTTTTATATTACTGCAACTACTGCTTAGTTTGATTGTGGCAATTCAAAATAACTTATTATATGTGAAAATGAGTTAACAAGGTTTATTCTTTGTTTGTCTTCAGTATCTGTGGCTTCTACAATCATGTTTATATAACCAGAAAATATTTTATGTGTGCCTTGGTATAAGCCTGAGAGAATGGAAGTGGGAAACTGATAAGGAAAATGAGGTGAATATCCATTTTAACTAAAAATGAGGGAAGCCATTTATTTACTTTCTTCAAGCCTTCAAAAATAGTAATATCCCTCCTTACAAAAGCAGGTGAGGAAAGCTGAGAGGGGAGAAAATACTTTTTTTCTTATACTGGGCTGTACAGTTCAGGGGAGCTAAGTAGGGAATGCTGTAAAGATAGATGAATAAGAATTAGGAGGCAAACAGCATTTCTAGATATAATAGAGTATTCAAATTAGTACTTTGAAAATGGATTTTTTGTTAATGTCAAGGTATTTAATCTTCATCTCTGGAAGTCTTAAAGAAGTAAATTAAAGAGGGACCTTAACACGAGAGGGGGCTTTTGAACAAAACCAGAGAAATAATACTGCTGTGGATGAGACTGTTCACTTGAGGAAATAATGCTTTTATTTGGTGTACTTAAAACCAAACTCCAGCTCCAAAACAAAGCATTGAGTTTGATTTTTGTGGAAGGCTTAGTAAACAAAGCACTGCTAAATTCTGACTTGGGGAGGTGAGGGAGTGGAGCAGTGGGGTTGTGGTGTGTGCATTGAACATTCATAAACACTTTGTACACACAGCAGGAGTGTTCCTGTTTCTCTCTGGAGAACTGTCATGGGTAGGGAGAGTTATTTGTGAAATCATTTATAAATAACTCTGGTTGCTTGTGTTAGTCTTAGAAAAGCAGCTCAGGAACTGTATAGAAGAGAGAAAAGCTGAGACATAATCCATTTGCATTCAACTCCTACAGTGTTTGTGTTTGGTTTAAGTTTCAGCCTTGCCTTTTTTAATGGTTTCAAATAGCATTTGCAACTGTTCAAGCCAGTACTGGGTCAAGAACAGGACTCTGCAAGTACACCTGCACTTGGGCTGCTCCTGCAGCAGACCACACAAGGTTTTGGGAACACCAGATGGACTGTTTGGAGTTTCCTGACACTTGGGTTTTCTGGTTGTCTCGTTGTCTTAATGCTGTGAATTGAGACACATGCAGATTCTCTACAAAATGACCATGAAAAGTAGTCAAATGGAATTTTCTTCACTCTTTAGCTGTAGTGACAGTCATTTCTTGAAAGAGGAGCTCAGGAAAACTTTAAGTTTGTGTGGGAAATGGATTTGTAAAGAATTTTTAAAACTTGATAGAAAGTTTATACAGTCTTGCATATTTGTATGTCAATACTGAGATAAAGAGTGTTGACTTAGGAAGGTTATGGAATAGAGATGATATTGTCGAGAGAGAGAGTGAACTAGAAATAAGTTTTAACAAGTTTTAAAATATGGTCTTGTAGAAAGACTAGATATTTTAGAGAATTAGAATTGTGAAAGATGCATCGTAGTAGGACTACATGAGAAAAAATATAGGTGATTAGTGTTAGAAGTAATGGTAGCATTGTGTGGTAAAAGTTAATAGGTTGAAAAATATTTATAAGGTATTGTAATTAGGAAATAGGTTAGAAAAAGGTTTGTTCTTTAATTTAATGAAGCTTTTGTAGCTCTTGGAAGTTCAGTGCATTGGAGCTCTGTTTGTCACTTCCATGCTTTGCTTGTTTACAAATCTGTTAAATAGGTTGGCAGCTTACACAAGGGGTGTTTTCTTACAGAGAATGCTCATACCAGAGGTATTGATTTATGCAGAAAAAGTGTAAGTTAAAACATCTAATCATCATCTAATCGTAAACATCTAAGCTCCATCTTAATGGAGCTTGAATGCTCTGGTCAAAATGTTTGCTTTCTGAGCAGCAACATACAGAAATGGTTCTAATGTCAGCGTTGTCACTACCAAAGAGATCCAGAATTTGGAAAACTCTCAAACACTGAGCTTTGGCCTGTTAAATGTGTTTGTTAATTGGTGACTCACCAATGTTTGTTCATATGGCACAATTAATGGTAACATCTGTTGCCTTACTTGATGCTGCTTTAAACATTTAGATTATTGATGCAGATTTTTATCTGCTTTATGAAGATGAAGTCTTCATGAAGTTGTTTCTTTCTTACTTTCAGTAGTTTGTTGCAGAGTTCATTAGAAACCTCAATTTTGGTCCATTTGCCTTTGTTTTCAAAACTTTGTGTGGATTTATTAGCACAGCATTCCCACCTGTTTGCACATCTTCAGAGGAGCACAGTACTCCTTTCTCCTGGGTGTGAGCATTTTGTAACCACTCATTCTTGTGCCAAGACAGAGAGAAATACAGGAGTGTGAACACGTTACAGGGAATTTTCACACTTCAAAGGAATTCTGGTGATTGTAAACTCTCTACTGAACCTTGCAGGAGGCGGAACTGCTCAGCTCAGCCCTTGCTGGGACTGAACATGCTCTGCTCTTAAATGTCTCCCTCTTTTGGGCAGGCAGGTTTCATTAAGCTGAACATCACACAAGCACAGAAAGCAATAAAGGAAAGCAGTCAACACCTTAAAATAATTGAACGAGGTCCTAAACTTTGCACTGTAGTGAAGGTTGATGTGCCTCCCACTATGAAAGGCTGGTGAATTTAAAGAAAGGAGTGAGGGAATAGTCTTAGGAAAAGTTTTCATAGCTGCAGCCTTTGGGGGTTTGTTGTCAAGTCTTTGTTTACCAGTCAGGAAGGGAAAATTGAAATAGTCCTTGATTACAGCTGAAATTACATTTTTGTGTGTGTTTTATAAAGACAGTACTTAAGCTAAAATATGGCTCCAGTGTTGTCTTTCAGTGCATGGCTTTGGTTAAATCAGCTCTGTCTGCAAGTGTGGGATTTTAAGAGAGTGAAGTTGTGAGGTTTTTAGGTAAGTGTGAAGCTTCTGTTTTGGTGTATTTTTCTCTTGGTGTAGTAGGCTGCAGATGCAGGGCGTGCCAAGCAAAAGAGAGATGGGAGTCAAATAAACATCATTCCCACTGCAGAGAAATGCCAGGTTTGGAAAGCATGGATGGCAGGAGAAGGTCTGGAGAGTTAGTGAGAGTTGTGATGAGATCAGTTTGGATTCAGTGCCAAGAATTCTGAGTGACAGTTTTCTTTAGATGTGTGTTTTTGAGAGTTGGTATTGAAATCTCTTGCATGTTGTCAGCCCAAATAAATGGGGTGTGTCTGTGGAGGCCTGAAAGCAAAGCTAGAAGAGGAAAATAAGACCACAGGAAAAACCAAAAATATACTCAGTGTGATTTCCTAGGACTTCAGAAGTAAAGGGGGGAGATCCCTTGATATGCATCTTGTTCATAAGAAATTCAAAGTAAGACTTCAATAAAATACACAAAAGCCGGGGTTCTTCCAGGGAAGGTGACTTGGCAGGCTTAGGAATACACTTCATTTCCTAGGAACTGTGGAACAGAATCAGGATGCTTCCTTTCTTTTATGAATTTTAAGCTCAGGAAATAAACAAAAGGAAAATTTAATTGGAGTGCATATCAGTAACAAAACCTGTGCTTTGGAAATGCCGGTGCTCTGTGTGGTAGCAGCCCTGGTGCTTCAGTCTTGGAAGAGCTGAACTCCCCATCAAAGGAGGATACATTTACCATGTCTGTAGGGCAGAGCATTTTTAGTAATGAATTGAGTGGCTTAAAGAGAAATTTCAAGGTAAACTTCCATTGCAGCTTAATTATATTTTTAAGTAAAATTGGATTTACGGGGTGGTTTAAATTAGATCTGCCAATTTGGACTTGAAGAATGGCTTTATGCTTGCATAAATAATGGTTTTGTTTCTTTTTTTTTTTTCTTTCAACAGAGGTTGCAGACCTTGAAGCTAATTTACCTTGTGAGTATAACATTTAATAGCATGCATTTTAAGGGGGAAAGGACCATTGAAATGAACATTTTGACTGAAGTGTGAAAGCTGATGGTATTTGTTAACTCAGGGAAAGCTGTGCAAAGCTCCACCACTCTGGCTTGAACAGATTTTCTCTGTTGCTGTGGAGAACTGGACCCTCATTTGTGTCCTTTGGAAGGAGTATTGATAATTTGCATCCAGTTTTTGATTGTTGGGGAGTGGCAGCAAAACTTTCATGAAGTGTCCAAAAGGTTTCTGGGACTCAAGGGTGCAATCAGTGCTCAATCCTGTTTTTTCTTTAGTCTCTCATTTTCAAAACAGGAGATT
>WBNO01013197.1:24350-63211 GCA_013400575.1 Peucedramus taeniatus | reverse complement strand
TTTTTTAATCTGAGCTACAACTTTAGAGGAGATTAAAAGTGTATTTTTAACATTAAGAGCATTTTACTGTCTGGGATCCATGTTACCCCTTCTTTTCTACTGTACAGTAAAGTAGGCATAGAGGGAGCAAGGTTGCTGAACCTCGCTCTGAAAGAGGAACAGAATTGAGATCATGCCTTCCACACATGAATTCAAGTTCTGGATTAAGGTTTAAGCACTGTCTTTGTAATCTTGGACTTCCTTATTGATATATTTCTCTTTATGAGGATAATGTATTTGATGTGAGCACTCCGTCTGTCCATAAGTACTGACCTCTTTTGGTAAATTCACTCAAAAGGCTTGAATTTTGTGTCAGCTGTAACTACTTATTTCATATTTATTGTATTTTACAATAGCACAAAACATACTCCCAACTTAGTTTGATTCATTGTACTGTTTAAGACAATGTGATGATGGTCACTGAAAAAAATTCTAAAAAGTGTAGGGAGAAAAAGTGCATGTAGATTTTTCAGGCATGACATTTCAATAAACTGACCTTTGCAATACTGTTTAAATGACAAGAACACAAAAACCTCATTGGAAACATGACATTTACTTTCAAATATTTCCATTTATCCAGCCAGTGGAGGATTTTTTATGGGATTATATTTCAAAGTTTGATTTTCTATTAGTTTTTCTCTACATTTCTGTTTGAACTTGTGCATTTATTTGAGTTTGCTGGAGGTAGGCAAATGGAGATTCTAATGAAACTTCCTTCACAAGCTGAAAAACTGAGCTTCTAACATTTTATTTTTCTTCACAGCCAAGCTAACACCTTTTTTTTTTTTTAAATCATCTTTCAAATGAAAGTGCTGTTATGGATTTTGAACACTGAATACACTGAATTACATCTTAGCCTAAGTGAGCATTATCAGAAGGATCACTACCTCAGGAACTAGTGGCTACCTTAAATTCCATTTTTGTAAGTATGTAAGTTCTGCAGTCCCAGTACTAATATCATTATAAATCTGTAAAACACTGTTTTAATTAACTGCTTAGCTAATCTTGTCCTTAACAAAATTTAATTGTTGGCACAGTTAAGACTAATTTGTGTTCTGATTTTTATGGACAATTTTAAAAGCTGGATTATTGGAGTGACTTAGTAGGAGAATGTTCTCTGTACTGATAAAAAGGGTATTCTTGTCAGCAAGCACAGTGCTTTCATGTATATAGATTATGCTCTGACATCATGAATATGAAAGCATTTGAAAATTTAAATTTCACAGTATTAGAAGTCTAAGTTATTAATTAGATGTATTATGTTCAGTTTACAATGTGAATAACTCATTCATTAATATATATTCCCTTATCAAGTATTTTGGGAAACTAATTTGAATGTAACCTTTGCAATATGAAAATGCATTAAAACATTTTATTCTACTATCTGATTATCCTATGCCACTTTCTCTATTATTCTATTTCAGTCTTTTTTGTTCAAATTAGTTTGCTTTTCCAGGTTCTGTTAAAATTTAATTAGTTACAGTTTTCTATACACTTTTTCATTTTTTATTTCCTACTTTGGCTCAATATGCTTAGTATAGAACAAAAATCTTTCAAATTACTGAGATAGAATTGTTCTTTCCATCTGCTTTTTAAGGCCTTAGAGGGAATTTCCTTTCACATCTACTTCTTTTTAAAACATTATATTCTTCTGTAGTTTCCATTCTGTGCGAAAGAAGAAACTACACTTCATGAGGCCAAATTTTTTTCCACTTAAGATTTGCAGTAGACAAATTTTGTAGCACTGGAAGGAGAATTTGGCCACAAGTAACTACTGCAACTGTAAAAAATATTCCCTTTGTAAAAGAAGTATTTTATTCAATTTTCCATTGAACAATTTGTGGATTTTTTATAAATCTTACAAAACCATGTATTTATAGCATTATGTGTGCAAAGACACTTTGTTCATAAGAGTATTAAGCTCATTTAAATTTTCATCATTTCAAGACTTAGGCAGATTTTTATTGAATTATTTCATTACCTTCAATATGAATGTTCAAATAATCACAAGAAACAATTTACTGAAAGCTATCTGCAAAGTCACATCAAGTGGAGCTAAGTTTGCCTTGGTATGATTAATCTTCCACATGTAGTAAGGACAGATTTCCAGCACATCAAGGACTTTCTCAGAAGAGGAACTGCACCACTGTGCCTCTGATGTGCTCCAAACTTTGATAGGTCAGCACTTGGTAGAACAATTTCCTTATTGCTTTATCTGTAATGTCCTGAAACCAGCCCTGACAGAACTCTTTCGAATCCAACATGCTGAGTATGTTTTTCCTAAAAACAACCTTTTTAATTTAAAAGGTTTTAGCTAATTTTAGCAAATTCTCCTTAGCTGTATCTACATTATTCATGAGACAGTGTCAATATGGAGGATAAAGCAGCAGTACAAAATCTATTAATTAATTACTATCTTTTCTGTATAATTTCATTCTATAGTGAAATTTCAAGTAATTGATGGAAATTGTATTCAACTGGGACTCAGATTTTTTTTCCAATATATTTTGTCTTTCATTGGACATGGGGAAAAGTACTACAAGCTAGGGACAAGAAGAATTTAGACCAAATCTCTTTTTATCCAATAGAAGTGAAAAGTTTTGATGTCACTGATGTTATAATTGTTAAATTGTAATTGAATCAATGAGATTAAAATTGTCAAACATTAAAAAAATGCAATTTTTTTTTTCAGAATAATTGGTATATTTCAGAAAGAGACTACTCAGATTTATGCGTTTATTTCACCCTCCAAAAATTTCACACTATTAGGAACAGTTAATTAATTTCAGTTTTTAATTTTTTTAAATTTTAATTTTGTTTTTAATCTGATTTTGTTTTTTCTAGAAAATGCTGTTAAGTATTTACTAAAAATAATTTTTTCAGGCTGAAAAAGTCAATTAGTTTTTGTTCTGAAAAACAGCTTAAGTTGTGGCTTAAATTTTCCTTCTCCTAATTTACACGGAAACCTGAAGTGCTGGCAAGTACCAGTCCTGTGTAAAGCAATTCAACCTTCTTTGCTGTAATTGCTACAAAACCACCATCCACATTGTTTTCCCAATAAATTAGAATGACAGAGTGGTAGATTCTCACACAATTTTCTAGGAGATTTTTTATTTCTTTCCTAGTCCACCATGACTCATTTCAATAGATAGAAGAAATTTAATAATCTGTTAGGAACATGTGGGAACTACTTAAATATTTGCAAAATGTAAGGAATGTATGTATTTCAGATGTCATCATTACAGCACAAACTGCTGTAAAAGCTTCTGAAACATTTAAAAAACTTTATCTTTTGACAAATTGACTGATAAACTTTTATCTTAGGCAAAATTCTTGCTCATACTTGCTTATAATATTGGCATTGTACTGTTGATGTACCTTTCATGCTTTGTTTGACTGTTTAGTAAAAGAAGTCTTGCATTCAATCACAGTTTCTTTGAAAATCAGTTTTAAATACCCTGCAGAGTAGTTTTCCTAAACAATTTTATGAATAGATTAAAATTTCAGAGCTGAAGACCACAGGCTATATCAATGACATTGAATTCACTCGCTTCAAAGGGAGCTTTCTTTTGAATACAAATGGTAAAATCTTTCCCACTTCAATGTTATTTCTGCTTGAGTAGGAACAGAATAAAATCCATGTAAAAGCCTGATAACTTTGTCATATTGCCTTAAATATATTCTAAAATGTGTAAAATTAACACAATTTTGGTGCCTCCATTTTTAATTGCTCAAGCTGAGATATTTCAATGAAGTGTTGCACCCAAATTCTTTCCTGAAGACATGTCACTGAAATATTTTCGCACCTCTGTGCCAATATAAGGGAATGTTTTCAGTATTTTTACATCAACAAAGTTAATTCAAGTGCCAATGTGATAAATAGAATTATTTTTGCAAAATTACTTTGAAAATAGCTGCTAGAACCTTTTTGGAATGGTAAGTTTAATTTTACTACTGTAAATATCAGAGACTGCAGCAGAGATAAGTTGAAGCCTCAGGATCACCTGGGTAATTGACTTTGCAAATCATGTTTATCTTCCACATCACTGGAAGTCTGCTCATTGTTTTGTATGCTTTGTTCTACTGCATCTAATTCTGCCAGGTATTTACAAAATGTCAGCAAAGTCCTGGACTCTTTATGGGAGAGCAAATAAAAGCAGCCTAGTGAAACCTGCTTTTCTCTCTCAGTTTCTGGGAGTAAGGCTATTAAACTGACTATTCACTTGGTTAATGAATACATTTGATTTATTAGATTAATTAATCGTTTAAAATTCACCTCAAAATTTAAAAATACTTAGAACAAAAGATTATACTTGAAATTTTAAGGTGGTGGTTTTCTTCACAAGCCACATGAAAGTGGATGAGGTTACTCACTGACAGTCTGGTTACCATTCACTAGCAAGATGGCATGAAAGACAAAGTCCCACAAGTTCTACACATATGATAAACAAACAAGGTGATGTTAATTATCATGCAGAAAGTTGCAGCAAGACTTAGTGTGAGATTTAATGTAGTTTTAAGTGGCTCCTACCAGAGGAGGTATAGGTGGCTGGTTAGACACCACCAGGAGATCTGGCATTTGACCTAGAATGGAGCAGAGTTTTTAAAGCAGGGTTAGACATGATGCAATTAATTCACCAGAAACTTTGCTTTGTCTTACCTTCTAAATTTTTGTTCGTGTCTGTTTTGCCATCACATTTCTTAAGTGATTACACACAGAAGGAAATAAACCTCACCTAAAATGAAGTCTGACTATAATAAACATTTTTTCCTTATTGATCTAATTATGAAAAGGTCTTTCTACTAAAACATTTTCTCTCTGTCGCTGAGTTAAATATGAGGAAATTCTAAATTTCTCCTATAGTTACTGAAAACATGTTTTGAATTATTAGCCTTGCTGAATACTTCTTTTATTAGTTCATTATAGATTTTCTCCTGTTAAGGTCTCTTAAAAAGTAGCACTAAATGTTTCCATCTATTGACATTGAAATTCTTTGGTCAGTGGTTCAGAAAAAAGTGGATTAATGAAATTTGTTTTTCTTTTCTATCCTTTCAGCAAACTATCTATCCTGGTCAGCAAAAGACCAATAATGATCCTAATAATGGTGTCTGGGTCTGACAGATGAAGAAATATTGATTTTTAAAATCACAGTGTGAATTGGATATAGATAACAGCAGAAGCAGGACCTCCAAAAGACCTTTTGGTTTTGTTATTACCTTGAATCCTAAATTTGTGACTGTTCATCTAGAAACAATCTCCTTGGATGTGCGGTCCAGTACAGTTAATCTTTCCATGGTCTTTTTTAATCTAGGCAAACATTTATCTTCACACTTTCCATTCTGCCCCGCTAAAGTATCAGAATCTTGGTTTTCACTTTCAAGATATAACTACAGTTTAAAAGGCACTTGGTAAGATTTGAGGCAACTAAACTTCAGCCAAAGAATATGACTAAATGTGTTGCAATATGGACTTTTGAATCACCCATGGTGCTCCTTCCAGTTGTACACTGGGAAATTTTCTCTGCAGTGTTTCTTGAATAGATGTAAACACCGAAGCTTCTCGGCTGCTGTCACAAACACTGTGCCTAAGCAGAAGTATATTAACATTTAGAGAGATAATATTGACGGTGTGGCAGCTCATAGAAATATGTGTAAATGGAGACAGGAGAGAAAAACTAGGGTTTCCCATTGATTCTGAAATTCTTTTTCCACTGAATAGGTATTCAATATTATTACAGCCTTGAGCATAAAGGGATCTGTCTCTGAAATGCTATTACAGTACTAGATTTCTTTAACACCAGATGCATTCGTGCAAAAATGCAACACAGCACACAGCAGTAAAGTATTGGGAGGCTTTATTAAATTCAGCACTCCCTCCCTCTGCCTTCCTGGACAACTGTATGTAATTTATTTGCGTTAATAGCATTAGACTGCAAATGTTAGATTAATGGGCACTGGAAAGTTCTTGCCTTTTCCTACAGGGCATTCAATGCTTACTGCCAAAATGAATTCAGCAAATGTCCTTTGCAACAATACAGAATATTAATCATTTTTATAGGTAAATACAGTATTTATGGTTCATTTACTGTATTTGCCATCAGCACAAATACATTTTTGAAGTTCACCATCCAGTCTTACCCCATTCAAATGAGTGTGGCCACTTAAAGGAGGGTAGATTAGGGCTTCTTTTTAGACAGACAAATTGCATACTTATTGAGAAATTAAGGATGAGAAAGGCATAGTTTAGTTTACCCTCCAAGCAGGTGGTTATGTTCCATAACAGTGACTTTTGTTATATAACAGCTTTGAGCACAGAAAATTGCCATAGTGTTTCTGACCATGGCCACAGCCACAGGCAAAGAGGAATTCTTTGCACGTAACCACAAAATCTAGCCACTAATGGAATGTTGAAATGGATCAGTGTTTGTCTCTCATAGTATATGAGACAGCAAAATTATCACTTTTCAGTCATTAGTGGCCACTGGTAAATTACTGACAAATGAAATCACTGTATTAGACCCAGCCATTGGTATTATGTATTATTATGATAATTTTTATTGGAAAGGAAAATGCAGCTACAAATTCATTAAGATATTTTGGATTGTTCAGTATTTTCTAACCATATGCACATACTTATATATGCAGGGTTGATGGGCGATAATGAAAGTCTAGGAGGATGTTGTTTTTTTTTCTTGTAGCTTTACTGTGTTATGCAAAGTCTGGCTTGAAACTGTTCTGGGAATGAAAACTTAAGAAATGTGCAGAGCAAGAAAGTAGATATTAAGCAAGTGATTTCTTTCAAAGCAGGCTATGACAAAAACTATTACTTCAAAATATTTAATTTGCAAATTACAAAGGTGTTTTGATGAGCAAATATGTTCTCCGTTTCTTATATTCAACACTGTATAATATAATGAAATCATCTATTCTCAGCCACCCTGTCTTGTTATAAACATAAGGAAAAGGTATGAAAAGTACCCAGCAATGCAGGTTTGCTTAACAAAGCAGTAATACAATCTTCTCTACAGAATTTCAATATAACATTTCAAATAATCTATTTATAGTTGGAATTGTTTGGGGCATATTTGGCAGAGAAAGTAACACATAAGCAGTCAATAACAAAATCTAATAAAATCTGTTATTTTTCTATATACTCCCAGTAATTCCAAGTTGCAATCTACTTACAGTGTGTCCCACAGCAATGGAAAAATAATTTCAAGTTTGTGTAAAGGCAAGAATATTATTTTTAGTTATTGTAATGCTCATGCATCTCAAAAAAAGTGAAACTCCTCTGTTTGGGGAAACCAAAGGAAAAAAAAGTAGGAGGGTTTTGGCTTTTCAAAAGCTTGTCCTTTGAAGAGAGAAACCCATCAAGCAGTGTCCAACAAAATTTTTTATTCCTCTGATATGACTACAGGAAATCCTGTCTCCCTGAGATAATCACAACTCAAGGCTCAAGGTAATAGAAGACCTTAAATAAGCATTAAATTATTTCACAGTTATAAATGTGTATTGAAAGAAAAAGACAAAAATGGTATTAAATATTTTTAAAACTGTGGAAAATTGCAGGAGTGATAATCCAAGAATCAAGTACCCTTATCCTGAAAGCTTGTAGCTTTCAGATGTGTAGGTTATGAATTTTTATCTTTATCAGGCAAAAAAAATAAAGTACTGCACAAGTACTCAGCCAGCTTTAAAATGGAAAATTGTGTTGTCCTGGCAGTGGCCCCACCTTGGATTGTCTGTGCAGGAACATTTGTTTGCTGACCAAGTCTAAGGCAATGCTATTATGTAGGTAAGACCCTGGGGTTTTTTGCTGGTGTAATGATATCCATTTTTATTCTGCAATTCATTATAAAATGATGTTAATGGACTAAACAAACAACATGGTTTTAATTACTAAAGCTGATGTTTTAATTGTTTGCTTTCCATGAAATATATGTTTGACATGTCATTGTGGTAATTTTTGCAATTAAATTGTTTGTTGATCTATTGGAGCAGCAGCACTTTGCAAACATCACTGGATTGAGACATGACAAACATTTGCTTAAACAGTTAATCATTGGAAGTGTACTGAGATCATAATAATCGAAAAAGTCAGAACCTTGCAGCATAGTTTTATTAAGAGGTAAAGAGAAACCTTTAAAAAAATCTGTTGTGCTTTGTTTAGACAGAGATAAAAATTCAACCCCTTATCATTACTTTAAATTAATCTGGAGTCTGCACACTGCTAATAGATACTTTACTTTATATAGATAAAACTAAACCAAGACTTCTTTTTAATGTCTTTAAATGTCTTTTTGACATTTCTTAACTTTGGGAATAAATAGGGAAAAAACACTGTCTTCAGGTTTTGAACTTAGGCCTTTACCTGAATTCTGTTGATACGAGTGTGATTTTCCAGTTTCAGGAAGATTGGTACTTAATTGTACAACAAATTGAAATTCTGAATGTCAACACTCCTAAACTTAGGAAAATAGGGTCATTATTGGCATATCTAGTTTATTTTTAAGAATCTTTTTATGGAGTTAGTTTTTGATACATGCTGAAATAAAGGAAACAGTTTTTTTTCCACAGGGTTCAGTCCAATCGACTTAACACTTAAATGTTCCAAATCCCTTTAGGGGGGGTGTGGGTGGAAATAATTGAATTGAACATCAGATTCTTCCTGTAAAGACATGCAGTCAAGGGAATACTTCCTGCTAATACTCTGTGTGGTCCACAGTGTAAAAAAACGGCACATCTAAAAAACAACCAAAAAATGGATGCAATATGGCAAAATGAGAAACTACGATAGAGGTTAAACTCGCTTCTTTTTTTTTCTTTTCATCAGCATTTGCCTTACAAGTCTAAGAAAGCATAAAACCACTTCAAAATTAAAAAAAAAATAAAAATAAAAAACAACCACCCCACAATAAACCAAAACAACAACCACCCCAAATACCCTCTCTTCTGCTGGTATTTTGATAGCTTTCCATAAAAAGCAATATGTATCTTAGGATTTTATGAGCTTTCAGTTATTTGGGAACATGACTAAATAAATCAAGTGGTAAATCTTCTGGTTTAGCCTTCATGAGAGTTCATGCAGATGTTCCTAGGCCCAGTGTTACTGCTGAGAAGCTTTCTGGGCATGCTGAGAATAGTTCCTTTAAATTATTATGGCAATATTTTAAGATGTTGTCATATCACGCTGGCCCTTCAAACAGCCAGCAATAATGAAGAGCTGTGTTGAAATATATTTTTTCTTTATGCCTAAGCTGCTTGTTAAGGCCAGGAGGGAAGAAGAGTGCCTTATCTCTGCAAGAGTTACTTCACTTTGACTAAATTTATACTGTTTATAGTTATAGGGAGTGATGGAGGGCCCGGAAAATAAAACAATGCACAAGCTATTTGCAATTAACCAGGCAGAGTTTCAGGTGGTTTTGTATCTCACAGTACAAATTTATCTTGAGCAAAATCATTCATGTCAAACTCATTCTTGCCCATTCTGATGTTGGAGAGCTCCTTATTAAAAGAGAATTTCAAATATTTCTTATGTAAGTGCAGTCAAAACAAAAGTTTGGCTGATGCAGTATCTTGTCCCATATAGTTGCCAAAAGCAGATGGCCAGGGAAATGTATGTGTTACAGCCTTAATATTCACCTGGCTCTGAGCCATGTTTGGGACAGGGTTTATGGGCTGATTGGTGTCTGTGTATTTATAGCAGTGTTGGCTCTTTGTTTCCAGACCATCCCTTGGTAAGAAGGTACAAAGCTTGATAGCAGCAAACTCACACAAACTGATAGCTGACAGAGAGCACAGGGAGGGTGAGGTTTCAAAGAAATAGCTCAGAGAGGCAAAAGAAAAGTCTGATTTCTTAAATATCACACCATGAAATGTAGAGAATTTTCCTGTTTTGTGCAATTTTCCACCATGTTGCTGAATTTTTGCAGCATGTGATATTTGCTGTGCTATTTATGCAGCTATTTTCTGTGCATCAAAGCCTGTGTCATTAAATGGAGAGCAACTCCTACAAAGCTGGTTCCAGGCAGGTCTTGAATAATGGGTCACAACAAAATCCTGATCTTGAAAGCAGCCTAGTGTAGTCCTAACATAGTTAAACATCCAGATTTGTTTTTCAGATCCTGGGCAGCCTTAGAGATAGAAAAGATTTACCTTTATCCTCTTTATTAACACTATAGGGTTACCAGAACATTTTCTGCTTGGCTCATGCTCTGCTGGGGACCAGCTCTCACATAAATGTTGCAATTGTCTAATGAATTCCAGATGTTTTCATGCCTTAGGCTCAAAGGCTGCACTGGTAGCTTAAGAAGCCAGTCCCCAGCTACAGTTAATAGAATGATACTAATGCATGGATTTCAACTGAAAATAAATTCAGTCCTAGATGAAGTATTGTGACTATAAATTTGCAAATCTTTTCATGCAGTTCTTTAATCAGCTGGCTACTGGCATTTTTAACTGACTCATGAACTGAAAATGCAAACTGAGATTTAAATAAGCTATCTTATAAAGGAGATAAAGAGGTATCCTCTGACAAGCACAGTCCAAAAAAAATCTCCAGCCAGAACAAAAACAGCTCAGGATTTTACATTAGATACTTGATATTCAGCATTTCTAGAACTCTTTGTGAAGGCAAAAGAGTGACATTTCATTAAAAAGAAAAGAAAATTTTCTTTCATGGGAGGTAACCTAAGTTTTATTATGCCTGAGAAACGTGATCTGTTGTTTGGACAACAATGGCATTTATGTTCCTCCTCATTAAGTGCGTAGTCTATAACCATATTTTCCTTTGTCTTTTTAAAAATAAATATTATAGGTACTAGGTCTATATTATGTATTATAGCACATTGCATAAATTGTTTAGTCTTTACATAATATGAAATTATTTCAGCAAGCTGTTTGTTTGGCAAGTTGTATTGCATTACATGTGTCTAAAAAGTAAAGCTATTCTCTTATTTCACTTCTAAATTCACTTGAAAATTAGATTTTAGGCATCACTTGTTCTAATGAAAAGACAGGATTTTATTTTTTAATACATTGAAGCGAAAAATTAGAAGTAATTGGCATATATTTTTTGCATATAATCTGATACAGATCCTTAAGGGTTTCTATTTCAGAGCACAGTCCAGTTATAGCAGCCTTCCAACGTCCAGAGGGTGAGAGATCTGGAGAGGGACTTTTCACAAGAGCATGCAGTGATAGGAGGAGGGGGAATGGCTTTAACCTGAAGGAGGGTGGGTTTAGATTAGATATTAGAGAGAAATGTTTTATGCTGATGATGGTAAGGCACTGGAACAAGTAGCCCAGAGAAGCTGTGGATACCCCACCCCTGAAAGTGTTCAAGGCCAGGATGGATGGGGCTTTGAGCAGCCTCCAGTTGGAAGGTGTCTCTGGCCATGGCAGAGAGGTTGGAACTGGGTGATTTCTAAGGTCCCTTCCAACCCAAACCATTCTATGAATAAATGATTCTATGATTTTCACTTATTTCAATATGATTAATATCCTAATATCTTGATTAATCCAAAGAAGAATGCTGCTGAGAACACATTCTGGATTCAAATGCTGCATCAAACGAGATTTACTACATGCAATTTCTGAATGCAGGACTACACCCCTGCAATCTGGATTTGTAACTGATGTGGTTTTTAAGGATTTGTTGTATTCTTGGCAACCAATGGTGTTGAAGAAAAGTGCTAGCATTGCTAGCATCCACTGAGTAACCATGGAAACAAAAACAATGTTATGGGTTACTAGATAAACTGAACTGCCTACATGGCATAAAAGATGCTTTATATTTAATACTATCTTGATGTTAATCATTGTGACAAGTGATGTTCTTATCTCTATAAAGCATGAAGCAAAAAGTTACATAGAAGAAGTACAGCAAAAAATAAGATCTCTCTTCTCTGTAATAAACATACTTAATGGGATTTGTCTTAGCATTCATTTGGGGTATTTTTTAGTCTTATTATTGATAGCCAGAGATACTTTATTTGAGTAATACAGTGAACTGAATTATTCTTCATATTTAGTGATATCAATATTTGGTCATAATATTGAGCAGCTGGAATTGAAGGTAGGGTGCTTTGTAAATGAAACACTCAAAATTCCAGCATTTAATATCAGACCATTGTGGCTGCACATTCAATAGCCAATAACCTGCACCTTCCTTTCCTTTTATTCTAATTGATGTAATGCTTCTGTAAAATTCCTCATTAAACATTTGAGAGATTTACTGATTTCAATGTGGTATTCCTCTGGCTTAGTAATTGACTATTTTTTCTCTTTGATGAAACAAGCTGTTCCATCCTATGTCATCCAAGGAAAACATTCCTGAAGGAGCAGGAGTAATCAAATCACATAAAGTACTTCCAAAATCTCTTATGGTTTCAAGAAAGCAACTTCTCCATTGCTCCATTGCAGCACCATCCCAAAAGATCTCAAAGCTGAGAACTGTCTCAGGCTTAATAAATCCCCCTTCAGAGTGCTGAGGGAGAGTCAGTAAATATATTTTGTTTTGTTAAAATCTTCCTGCAGTATACTCTACAAAAAAAATCTTTCCTTTGTTGGGCAGTGAGACACTGTGCATCTCCTCAATCCTACATAACTCACCCAGTGCTCATATGTTCCTCCCTCTGGAGTCTGGGTATGCTGCTTGTCTGCCTGGGGAGGTTCTGTACACAGACATGGAAGGGCAATTTTGGGATGTAATTTAATACACTAGCAATGGTAAATCATTTGTGAAAACAGGCAATCTTTTAGAAAAACAGACGCAGTTTTCTGTTTCAATATCTACTGCAAAGTCTGAAACAAGTAGAGTTCTTGTCCATACCATCAGCATTTTTCTCCTTTTGCAGTGCTAACTTACTTCTTTTTACTGTTACACCTGTGAATTACATCAAAGAAGAGAAGCTGCAAATAACAGGTTCTCCTTCCTTGTCTCCTGTCATATGAAAAGGCTTTAATATATCTTGAAAGACCAATGTCAAATATTAAAAAAAAATTATTTACAATTAATTAAATTCAAGTTACATTGTATCATATAAGCAAAGGCTATAATAAAAGTTTTAAATAATAAAATGTGTAGAAATCTTCAACTGCACTGTGGGAACTGCTACAGGAAAAAACAGAGTGAGGTCTCATTAAAGCAGACCAGATAAAAGTACCCTGTAAAAATGAAGTAAAATGGGAACAAAACCCCATTGTTTGGGGACAAATATGTTTTGGAAGAGAGGAGATCTAAAACTTTGTGTGGGTGGCTTGATCCTTTGTTTCTTTACCTGAAATCCTCAAGCTGCATCTTTGTATGGATCTGACGTCTTTCCTGCTGACCCTTGTGAGAACATGTCAAAGGCAAAGCAGAGGGGACTAGCATTACCTCAGGGAGATAATTAAACATGCAAATGAAGATTTTTATAAAGAGAACTGCCTTTGCTTTATGTGGCCAGGGTTTCTGCAACCAAACAGGAAGCGTGAGCTCATTCGCGTGAGCCCGGGATGTTGGCCAGCAGTCCACAGAGGATATCTGATGAAATATTTGTCTTTAATCAGGGCAATGAAAAGATCACTGATGGCAGATATTCACTGAGGAGATGCTTGAATCCAGTTGCAAGGAAAGGAGAAGGTGTTGGAACAAATGTCAACTCTACATAATGTCATCTAGCTTACTGCAGGAAAAATCACCAGTAGAGATTTAGGGTACAAACATATCTGCTTTAAGACAAAGGATAGAAAGATAATTATGAACAGGGATTTTAAGTCCATAAAAAATAGAATATCTGAAGTCCAATTAACTGCTAAAAATATATATAATTTTTGACATGGAAGACATGTCAGAAAGCAAAAGGGAAGGTGTCCAGTGGGTTGATATGGGCTGGGGGTCAGGTGACCACCAAAGCTGTTCCATCACTCCCTTCTTCAGCTGAACACGGAAAATATAATGAAAGGATCTTGGTTCAAGATAAGAGCAGGGAGAGATCCCTCACCAGTTCCTGTCACAGACAAAACAGACTGGATTTGGGGAAATAAGTTTCATTTCTTGCAAATGAAATCTGAGTAGGATAAAGAGAAATAAACATAAATCTTAAAAGTACCTTTCCCCCACCCCTCTCTTCTTTCTTTGCTCAACTTCACTGCTGGTGTCACTATCTCCTTGCCTCCAGCAGCATAGGATGAACAAGGAATGGTGGCTGTGGTCAGTTCATCATATGTTGTCTCTGTCCCTCTTTCCTTCCCAGGAGGACTCCTCACACTCTTCCCCTGCTACAGTGCGAGTTCCCTCCCATTGGAGACAGTCCTCCATGAACTGCTCCAGAGCAGGCCCCTCCCACAGAGTGCAGTCCATCAGCTCCAGCATGGGTCATCCATGGGTACAGAGGTCCAGCAAGCGACCCTGTTCCAGTGTGGGCTCCTCTCTCCATGGGTCCACAGGTCCTGCCAGGAGTCTGTTCCAATGCTGGCTACCCACAGGATCACAGCCACCTTCCCTCTGGGCATCCACCTGCTCTGGCATGGGTCTCCTCCCCAGTCTGCAGGTGGATCTCTGCTCCACTGTGGATATCCATGGGCTGCAGGGGCACAGCTGCCTCTCCATGGTCTGCACATGGGCTGCAGGGGAATCTCAGCTTGGGCACCTGGAGCACCCCCTGCCCCTCCTTCTCCACTGGCCTTGGTGTCTGCAGAGATGTTTTTCTCACATATTCTCACACCTCTCTCCATCTGCACTTGTTTTGTGCAGTTTTGTGCTCTTCTTAACTATGGAATCCCACAGGCCCTACCACTATCACTGATGGGCTCAGCCTTGGACAGCAACAGGTCCAGCTTGGAACCAGCTGATATTGGCTCCAGTGGACATGGGGAACCTTCTGGCAGCTTCTCACAAAAGCCACCCTTGTAGCCTCCCCTCTGCCAAAACCTTGCCATGCAAACCCAATACTAACATCAGTATCAAGCTGAAAGAAATGTCTGAAGAGTGGAAGAAAAGAGAAAAGTAATTTGTCTGAGTTACAATTCTCAGGAGACGAACAGTTTAATTATCACCTTCAGATGAAGGTGAGTTTTACAGAATGTTTCAGAAAATAAATGTAGGAACACTAAGGAATACATCAGAGAAGACATTTGAAAACTGGAAAAGCTTAGTCATGTGAAAGGATGGCTCTTGAAAAGGGAATTGATTGGTAGGATAAACAAAATATGTCAGTAGCGAAAGGAACAGAGGAAATAATGCAAGGATGATGATCTAATGGAATTATCACATCACAGAAGATTGAAATTTGACCTGCTGAGCTATTTAGAAGATATTATCTGAAGCTGATGTGAGCAAAACTGTGGTACATAAACTGATTACTAATAGAAAAACATGACAGTAAACAGCTGCTGTACCATAAAGGTTTATCTGCAATCTTGTAAATTGAGGAAAACATAAGGTGCACCACCTGTCCTTTTTTGCAACCTTCTTTAATTTAGTTATATGATAAATTGCACCGAAAGTTATTTTGTGAAATATTCAACTGCTATTTCACTAGTGATGATATGAGAGATTTTCTAATATAACACTTCAGGTGAATAAAGAGACCTTGAAGTACATAAAAAAAACCCCTAGAATGCTAAATATTGTCTTTCAGAAAGAGTGAAAAGTAAAAATCTAAAACAACAGCAACATTTTACTTTTAGTGTCAAAGAACCTAAAAACATTTTTAAATACATTGCAGAAGTAGCTATGAATTTGTAGACTATTTTCCCTTCTGTAGCTTTTGTGTCATTACTGGTGAATGGAAACACTTATTTTTAAGGCTGGCAATCACTCTCCCCTGTAAGAGATTTGTGATTTTGGCAGACTTTGAACATTTGAGCTGGCTTTTTTTTTTTTTTCTGAGCTCTTTCCATGCTAAATTACTTTGTAAAACAAATTTTAAGATGGGTCAATTGTTACTAAGACCCTCTGGTCTTATCTTGTTTTCATTTAATGTAATGGAATTTGGAAGATAAATGTAACTAGACTAACTTTAGCTGCTCCAATTACCCCTCTCACATACTGCTGGCAGTAAACCTTTGAAAAACTTTAATGGCTTATTGCTTCACCTTCTCTGGTGAGTTAGTTCTGTGTACTTACATGGACTTTTCCACTGTCTTTTCAGTGGCATCCTTTAAATGGTGTGGACTGTTACACATTAAATACTTTTTTTGAGAATATTTTTGCTTTAATTGTAATCATAGAAGGGTTTGGGTTGGAAGGAACCTTAAAATCTTTTATGTCCAACTCCATACAATGGACAGGGACATCTTCCACCAGACCAGGCCGTTCAATGCCGCACCCTACATGGCCTTGAACACTGCCAGGAATGGGATATTCACAACTTCTCTGGGCAACCTGTTGCAGTGTCTCAGGACCATCAGACTAAAGAATTTGTTTCATATGTCTAAATTTCCCCTCTTTCCATTTGAACTCATTACTCCTTGCCCTATCACTGCAGCTCCTGATGGACAGTCCCTCTCCAGCTTCCCTGTAGGTCCCCTTCAGGTACTGTAAGTTTGCTGTGAGGCATTCAGGCAACCTTCTCTTCTCCAGGCTGAAGAGCCCCAACTTTCTCAGCCTGTCTTCATGAGGGAGGGACTTTAGTCATTTTATCAACTTTGTGGCTCTCCTCTGGACTTACTCCAATAGTTCCATGTCTTTCTTCTGTTGGAAGCACCTGAACTGTACCCTGTGTTCCAGGTGGGGTCTGACAGGAGCAAAGTGGAGGAACAGAACCACCTCCCTCAACCTTCTGGTCACGTTTCTTTCCATGCAGCCCAGGAGACATGGGTGGAAAACCCAGGTGGTTTTCTGGGCTGTGAGTGAACACTGCTGTCTCATGTTGAGTGAGTCATTTGTGTCCTCTGCTCTCATTCTGGTGTAGAGCACCGGCCAACTCAAGAGAGAGAAAAAAGAGACTCGGAAAAAGACTAGGAATCTTGGCATGAATAAATACCGGGCATAACCACCGGCCCTTGTTGTACCTGTGTGCTACCCATGTAAAGAGCTTCTGAATCAATTTGTGTTTGCAGTGAGATTTTAAAATCTGGCCCTGTGTAACCACTAAAAATTAACAGCAGTGGAAGTAGCATCAGCTCCTGTGCAGGGAGGATGCTTTGGCAGAGTGAGCAGGGAAATCAAGCCAAGGGGTTAGAAAGGTGTATAGGAGTATGGTAGCTGTGGGCTGCTGTGGTTGTGTGGTGAAAATTACAATTAATCAAGCAGAATGCTCTTAAACAGTAGGGAAAATACCTGCACTGCTAAAAAAAAGAAGAGGTGTTAATGTGGATGTCAGCAGGGCTGGAAGAATGTTGCTCACTATTCTTTCAGTGAAAGTCATTATTCTCCCACTCTGTTACATCATCAAAAGAAGAATATATTGAGTGTTGTATTTGACAAAGAACTTCCCAACCTCCTACAACTGTGTATCAACAAATAATGGAAACAAACAATTTGAAAACAGTAGATGGAATGCATCAAGTGCTTGAAATGGTTACAGTAGCATGAACAAGCTAATAACTTACTCCAATGTCAGGATAGAGCAGCAGCAGATGTGAGAAAAATAATGTAGCCTGAATCAGTAAACTCTATCAGTCATCTGTAGCAAATGCTCTGGTGAAATCAAACAGGGGTGGGAAGAATTCCTTTCCTTCAACTTTCCAGCAAATGATACAAAGCTTACTAAAAAATAACTTTTTTAGAAATATCCTGAAAACTGGGAATGAACTGCTGCAGAGGAGAAAGAGATAATAAATACATGTGGTTATGACTAGGAGATCTCACTGCACTTACTTATTCAAAGTGGAGAATAGGAACAAGATTTTCCTTTATTCCCCCAAATATCTTCTCTATTATTCACATTGTTATTAGCTTTTAGCTTAGAACTGTACATCACTCTGTTTTTAACCATTAGATTCTGAAATTTTAAGTAGACTGGGAAGATTCTGGAAGCAAGTAAATGCTTAACTGGTGTACACAGACACATAAGGGCATTTATGCTTGAATTCAGAGCATGAAGAGAACAAAAAATCTGCTCTGATATGAATTATTCATGCAATGGTTTTGCATTTTTGCTACTTTTAAATAGACAGAGAGTGCCAAAAGGAAAAATATGTTCTGTCTAAAAATCCTCTCTTTTATTTCATTTTCTATAGGCAAAGGTTGAAATTTCCATGTGCTATTGCCTAAAAGTTTTACTCTTAGGTCTTTACTTGTCAAGAATGTGAAGAAGAAACAGAATATATTGTTTTGTTTGACACAGGCTAAACAACATAGAAAACCAGATCTTCTTAACACCAACCTGAAAAAGAAATGTGTGTACTATAATGTTTTTAACTCCTTAGTTAGGAGTTTAACCTTCATTCTAACATACTAGAAATTTATTAAATATTATTTTTCTCTTCAGGTAATTATATAAGAGTCATAAGCATTCCCAAAATGCTGAAGGAAACAGTGCAAAGTTTGAAACATTTTCTTCCATATGTGGTTTCAGTGAAAGAAAATCAATTTTATGTATTTATTTATATTAACCTGTTACCATGGAAAGCTCTGCCTTGCATGACAGAGTGTGACTAGAAACTGTGTCATACACTTCTGAATGGAGATCAAAAATGCTGATACTTCCTCAGAAAGGTAGATCTAATCCTAAATATGTTAGCCTGAACTATGTTTCTCCCAGAAGTAGCAAATCTTGTTCTTTTTCTTCTATTGGCATGAAGTTAAAAAGGGGGGGGGGAAGGTTTGCTGCTGCTTTGAGGATGAAGAAAGCATTCTGTCGAAGGTTAGAAAAGCTGTGTGTCCACGTAACTATCTGTTCAGAAAGCTATTAGAAATCTATGTGTTAATCTATTGTAAGGCAAAAATAAATCTATTGTCTTGTTTACATGGGAAATTATCCCAGCTGTTCACACAGAAATCTGTTCTTCCCTGGCCAATGCTCACAGCACATGTGGATCATCTGAGGTGGCTTCTCACTGGTGGGGAACTTATGTGAACTCCTCAGACTCCTCGGTCCTTCCTCAGCATTGCAGCAGCTGGCAGAGATTTTCTCTACCCAGTGTCCAAGTCTGAGCTGCCACACAAACTCCTTCCTCATGGCAGAAACTCACGAAGCACAGGCTAAATAGCTACTGCTAGCAGTTCTAGATGGACCCCACAAAATGTTGGTTTTTGCAACAAATTAGGGGTAATTTTCCAGTGATAGATTCTTATTCGTGGAAGGCAGACATTGCAGGGCTTTTTATTCCAAAACAAGTTTAAAAATTATATTAAATGAAATATGCTTGTCATTTCCATAGCTAAAGTTATTCATTATCCTTTTTTTGCTGGAGATGCTGTAAATGGCAGAAAGCTGGATGATCAGTAGGCTGTAATTTATAAAATATTTTGGGATATTTCAATATGAAAAGCTCTACAAAAATGTAAGATATTAATAATGAACTTGACAGTCTAAACTCCTTGTATATAATGACAGATTTCCATTAAAGGCAAAAATGAGTTTCAGACCTACTCTATTTTTCATGCCAACATAATTCAAATAACTGATCTTTAAACAAAATTACACTTTATCTACTGTTGAGGTCAAAACAGACTCAACTTGGGAAATTTAACTTAATTCCTTGCCTATAAATTTAGTTACTGATTTGGGTATTGAGAAAGAAAAATGACAAATATTTAAGTACTTGAAGAGATCATCTGCAGAGGCAGTACCAGCTCTCCTCAGCTCCTGCACTGGGTTCCTTGGAGCCAGCTGGAATCAGCACTTCAACATCTGCATCCAGTACATCTGTTTGGTCTATTTTCCTGGTTTTCACATTCAGAGTTCATCTTTGTACTGTATATATAGGCCAACACTAATTTTTTTCCTGAGAATTTGTGATTTCCCAGCTTAACTAACAACTCAGACCTCTGCTCTTCTCTCCTGAAGCACTCATATTGTGTCAAAACAGAGTTCACATTTTGTGGGATGAAACTTATATCTGAAACAAAATGTCCAAGGGTGTTTTGCTAATGATGATATTGAGTCCTCAAGCTGTTTGTTTGCAAGATTAAAGGATTTTACTCTGTTTTTGCTCTCTGGTGTTTTTGCAGTTCTGGCAGAGCAGGTGTAAATCCCACTTAATCCAGGAATCTTCCCGATTTTCTGTTTTCTGTTACTTATAAAAGATGTGAAACTTGTCAACTATGACTTTTCTTTTGATTTACTATGTGGGGAAGTCTCCTAACGTAGCCTGTACTAGCCACATCAGGTGAATCTGTGTAAGCTATGGTTATACAATGTCAGAACAGCACAGATTGAAAGAGATCTGGTCCAAACTTGCACAGGAATAGAAGCCTATGGAAGATTGTCTAGCACCCTGTCCCATTGCATCTGGAAAACCTCCAGCAATGAAGATTATACCACATCTCTGGGGAGGTTGTTCCAGTGAATGGTTTTACTCACCATAAAAAAAATATTTCTTATGTCAAGGTGAAGCCACTTCTGGTGCAACTTTACATGTTGGTCCCTGACTTTTCCTCCTTTGGACCCCCTCCCATCAGTCCATGTATTTTTTGAATTGTGGGGACCAGAACTGGACTCAGTACTACAAATGTGGCCTGACAAGCAGTATGTAGAACTGGATAATCAGATCTCTGCCTCTCTCCTAGCAATGTCCCTGTAGATGCAGCCCAGGATCAAAAATAAATCCTGTGCCTGCAGTCAGGTACAGGATGGAAGAAACAACCTGATGTTTCCCAGAAAGTAATCAGTGTAAATAATCAGCTTGGTATTTGGGTTAAACACATTTAGATGTGGTAAACAGTATTTGTCAATAATTTTGCAGGAAAAATGGTGCTGTGGGATTGCACATTGTAATTATGTGAGTACCTTACTGAAATATGCAATTTCCAAACATTATATCTAATATGAACATTTGGAAAATATGACATGATTTCTTTTAAACAAGAACAACCAAAATATGTGCAAAGCAAATCCTATTTTAAAGGGTGTGTAAAAGTAAGCTTCAACAGATGGAAATCTTTCTTTTAAACCAAACCAATGGCAGTATCTGAAGAAGCATCTAAGTACCATCTTTTACCTAACTCATTATTTTCCTAATTTCATATGTAAATATGGAAGGTCGCATCTTTTTTTTTTTTCTGTTTTACAGATTAAATGTTATTTTGAAATTTTGACATTTCTTGTCCAAAGATAAAATCTGGAAGTGAATTGAAATATGTTCTGGAAACCCCAAATGGTAAAATTTAAGTAAACTTCTGTCTTCCACAGTAAATAAATTATCTCGGATTAAAGCAGAATGGAGATTTTTTTGAGGGAAATACATACCCTCACAGTAACATCCAATATCGAATTTGTAACTGAAATATTTGAAAGTATGGACTAAAATAGGAATCAGTGGAGACAAAAACAAACCAGCAAAAGAAGTCTTTCAAATTTTGTCCTTGCCTTGTCCCATTGATGGGAAAGAAAATGCTCCAGTTTACATTTCTCACATTCTCTTAAAAGACTTGCTTTGTATGTGATTCCATTTGTTGGAGCATCGTTCTTCTTCCTTGCTGTTCCTTGTCTGCCTGACAATGTCCAGAAGTCTTTAAGTCTCCAGAATCTTGTGTCAAAGGTCTAGTACAGACAGATGCCATACCAAAAGCAGATTATCCCTTTTCTGTGCATGGATTCTGACAGTTTACACAGAACACAGGTTTGTTCCAGCAGCACTGCACTTAATCTCTGTCCTTCCTCTTGTGGTACAGTGTTCCAGCAGGGATGTTTTTCTCCTTCACCTTTCAACCAATGTTTTAAAATTTGGCAATCATAACGTTGGTGTTGCAGGTAAAAAGGAGGATTTTCAGAGGGCTTCTGACAACTGATTGCTCTATGGAATATTGAATGGCATTTTCCCCAGAAGAGAGCTATTTCTCTCTCAGATTTAAATTTCAGTAATTACTATCATTTCTTATAATGACAATAATATTTAATTGCTAGGTCCCCTCTCACTAAAATGTCTAAAATGATGGTGTTAAGGCTTGTCAGAGACCTTTTTCTGAGTGCAGATACCAAAGCTGGTGTCCCATACCTCTGTCTTCAAAGGCCAGGAGATGAAGGACAAGGAAATTATAAACATGATAAGGGAAACACTTAAGCAATAATAAATACTGTTGACAAAGCCAAGCATCAGTTCTGGTTTTGGCTGGAGAAGAATTAATTTTCTTCTTCTGCAGGTGTCTGAATACCTGCCTGCCTACCAGAAGCAGCAGATTAATTCCTTGTTTTGTTTTGCATGTGTGGTTTTTGCTTTTCCTATTAAACTGTCGTTGTCTCAATCCTTGAGTATTTTTCCAGCTTTTGCCCTCTGATTCTCTCCCTGATCCTGCTGGTGGAGGAGTGAGCTGCATGGTCTGTAGTTGCTGGCTGGGGTTAAACCATGACAGCATCTGACTATCAGCAGGGTACAAAATCTTTAAAAGCTATCTTTTCTGAGTTTTTAAACATCCTCAATCATACTTAGATTTGTGTGGATATGTATGCACAACCCACTTGACATCCAGTTCCAGACACCTCTTTCAACACAGTCAGTCTCTCTGAGTCCAGTTGTAGAGATTCTTATGTTTTGTTTTAAAGATCCTTGGTTAAAAGCCAAGAGTTTTGTATGAAGATTTTTCTTCAAATTCAACCTTTTTGAAACTTACATGAGAGTGTTAGAGCAGGGTGGTTCTTTTCAAAGGATGTGTATTTATGTTTACCTGGAATTATATTGTTCTTTATGCCTTACTAGAAGTGTCAGCCAAGCTCTTTGCTATAGAACTAATTTATTAGCTCAGATCATAAGGGATTATGTTATAGCAGGTTCTAAGACAAAGATTGTGCACATGCTAATCTGGTGCCTAAGACTTTTCCCTTCTAACAACATGATTAAGTCCATGTTGTCTGGAAATGCTTTTCAGTCTGGAATCATGAGTAATGATCATTTGGCAAGAGAACTCTTTCAGTGAAATACAATAAAAATAATTTTCACAGAATCACAGAATCACAAGGTTGAAAGAGACCTTCAAGATCATTGAGTCCAACCTGTTCCCTGACACCTGAACTAAACCATGGCACCGAGTACCACATCCAGTCTTTTTTAAACACATCCAGGGATGGTGACTCCACCACCTCCCTGGGCAGACCATTCCAGTACTTTCTTGTGCAGAATTATCTAAGCAACAGTCCTCTACATCCAATTCAGTAGAGTATGACATTTTTATCAGTTTAACAGCAAAACCATTATAATTTTAATTCAAAAATAGGGGTTAAACAGAAATAGATTATGTTATACTTGTCAAGTCACTACGAGCTTGCATAGTGACAGAAAAGATAATGAGATATTTTCTTTCCTTTTGAAATGATCTGGTATTGGTAACAATGTGACATCCATGGAAGGGGAAGCTGCTCAGAGTTCCATCAGGATTTGGCTCTTCTCTCACTAAGTGCATACCAGCCTTACCCCATAAATACTTCAGTGTCTGAAATGCTCAACTCTGTAAATGGTACTCTAAATTCAGGTATATTCATCTAGATAAAAGGAATTCTGTATTCAGAAGTGGGTTGTTTTTTTTTTCCCTTCTGTACCCTCCCAGGTTTTTTTTAGTCTTTAACCATTTCTTTGTTCTTAGCACATTACAAAATTCACTCTTAGGGTTAAACACTTAGTTCATTGCTTTTATTTTTTCTCTAGATGCACAGAGTGGAGAAATTTTACAAACCATAAATGGAAAGCTTCAGAACTTTTAGCTGTGAATTTTTAAGCAGAGTGAAACCAACCTAATTAAATCTGTGTATGCAACTTCATTCTTTTCAGTGGCCTTAAATACTAAAAAGGAATGATGAAATTCCAGCTCACAAAATTGATTTGATGCAAATTTATGTCCTACCATTGAAAATTAGATAGCTTTTTTGTCTCTCCCTCTCCCATTCATCTCAAAGAAAACTGGAGAAGTATTCTATTACATTTAGCATATATATACCTTGGGACACAAGTGCCACAACAGCACTCTAATGATTTACATAGCTAGTGCTGTTATGTATAAGAGAAAACAAGCTGAAGAATTTTTTAGCCAATTGTTTGTTTATATTTCTTGATTTTTTAAGAGAAGCAATTGAAATGTCAACATAATTAATTCTTTTCCTTGTATCTGAAAAAGAAAACTAGGAAGAAGAAAATTAATTTCTGTGCCAGTCCTTGCCTTTGGAAGCAGTGAATGTTTGCTGCCCATTGAGTTTTTTTCTGTAATGTTTTAAAACTGACATGTCTCTTACTTCTTTCTATGTCATAGTAAATAAAGAATATATTGACTTCTTGTAGAGCAAAGATATTGATTATACACAGAAGTAATGCTCCCTACCAACTCAAAAACTTTACTGGGAAAATGTTGTGCTGAACACAAGATAAAAATTATTTCCTTACTAAAACTTGTAAGAGGTAGATTGTTAAAAAGAAAACATTATATTTCCTGATTCCTGGTGTTGTGTATTCACCATCAGTTTTCTTTTCTTGTGCATTCTTTGTTAGGTGTACAAAACTATAAAAACTATACAAATGAGCAACTATGTTTATGAGAACTATGGTATGTATATTGTGGACCATGAATCCCTGCAGAAATTTGTGGGCATTTAACAACAACAGCAACAAGATTAAATAGCAACTTAGTAGAAAATTAGATGCACATTAACACCATTCAATATTGTTATTCAAAATGAGGAAGAAAAAAAATTATGGGGAATATCATCAAGAGATAGTCCAGTCTGACACTGATGGACTCTGAATTGGTGTGAAATAAGTATATGTCTTCTTTCATCACTCTCTTTTATCCACTCAAAGAGTTATTTGTGTATCTGTCACGCTTTCATAAGCATTTTCTATTTCCCCACAGTATCCCTTGTGCCTGAAGTGGTTTATGTACCTAAAAGCAGGCAAACCCTTACTGGTATTCCCCAAGTGCTGAAGTAGATTTTCCATTTCATAGAAGCAGTACGATCTATTAGAGAAAACTTTGCTATAAATCCACCTGCACCTTCAAGCATTAAAATGAAAAATGTCTGTCCCTGTAAGCTCATTTATCATGTAATAAAATATTGTCTAAACCAGATGAGATGCAGAAACATTTTCCAATATTTTGCCTTTTAACAGAGAGCTGTCACCTATCTAAAGCAGCCTGTGATCTCAGCCTGTGGGCTGTTCTCCATGGAGGTGTTGAGCTGAGTGTAGTGGCAGGTACATTGTCACAGCTGACCTCAACAGAGAGCTGTGGTGGGTCAGGACGTGTCAGAGACCCTCTCAAGATGTGGGAGAGGACTCATCTGTGGAGTCAACAACCCCTCAGTGTTTCCCTGAGACCATCATGACTCAGAGTCCCCTCCCCAGGTGTCGTCTCTTGGAGCAGACTCCCACGAGGTCACTGGAAACAGCCATGCTTTTTTATCTGTTTGCACAAGAGATTAGGGATGGAACCAGGGTGGCAGCAGTGCAGATGAACACTCTGCCTAGCTTTAATCCTGCCCAAAAAAGATATCAAGTCCTAGTGTGTCACCAGCCATGGTCTGGTAACAGAAACAAAAAGAGAAAAGCGAAACCCCAGCACTGATTACAAGAATGGAGTTCAAATTTTCCCAGACATTAATTTCTCCAGGATGAAAGATCACAACTGGAAGATTCGAATTTCTCTTTATGCTGCATCTGAAACCAGAGTGCCAGCAGAAAAATTAAGAAGGGGTGACTGTATTCTCTTGCTTTCTGTTAACCTGAGCAGATGAGGCTTGCGGTGAAGAACAGCTTCACAGGCTAAGGGAGACATGAAGGCAGGAACTAAAGGAAGCAGTGATAAAATGAATCCATATCAGCCTTCTGTAAATCATTCTATTACACTTTAGTGCTTCCATCTTTTCCCATTCTGACATCACTAAAAATGAATTCACTGAGACATGGCATTTGATTTATGATGCTTTTTATTTTCCCAAAGAGGTAAAATGAATACTGTAACACCATTATATTTCCATCCAGCATCTTAGCTGTGTGCATCTTTAAATCTAATAGCTAATTGAGCCTTATTGATTTTTTTTAAATGTAATCATTTATGCTAAACTGAGGTAATCTTTTCTGAAGTTAAATATTGATTTTTACAATGGCATGGCCCATATAATATTTTTTTAAATTATTATTATATCAACCATTTTTTTTCCAAAAGTAATACACCAGATGTTGCAAAATGATCATTGCCATTCATAGGAAACACAGTAGCCTAGAAGATGCGACAACAGAAGTTATACCACTTAATTTTATCATCTCTTATATATATTTTTTTCCATTAAGAAGACTCTCTGAAAAATAAGAAGCCTCATTTTAGGTCATTTTAGGATGTATTTATCTTTTTTTTTTTGGCCTTAAAGAACAGGCCTTTCTCATTTGAGTGATTCTGCTGGAGTTTCACAGGAAGGCAAGGTCTAGCTCTGTCTTCACATTGTATTGGAGCCACTATAGTTGAAAAGAATGGGGCATCACCTGGAGATAGGATGAAAAATTCTACATTCATTCATTTATAAAAAAATTTGGTTTTGCCCCAAGATTCACCCTTGAGGGTAAGAACTTTTCCAGTGGCGTGTACTTATTATAAGGAGAGAAAACAGTTCATAGAATAAAAGTGGGAAAATTCTGTGCAGATATTGAAGATAAAGACTGGAAGTTTGAATGCACTTGAGAATTATTTGGGGAATCAGGAAACAGAGAGAAACATAGAGCTGGGATTTCTAATTAGGATTTCTGGTCAGATAAGCTTTATTTATCCCTCATCAGTCCTGCATTCTTTAGAAAAGTAAAGACAAATCAGGCAATAAATTTGGACTTTAAGCTATGTGTATTTGGTGGTGCCTTATTAGAGTAAAATAAATCAATAATTTTTAATGCTATTAGTATTAGCTGATCATCTACTCCAATCAAATGGAGTCATGAAACAGATACCAATAAACTCCAGATTGGCCTCATAACATGCAATGTGATGTGCTTTCAAGCAATTTAACATGCAAAATAAGTTACACTACTTTGGTGCTACCAAGCACCTACAGAATAGATTTTATGCTTTTCACAGAAATATTTCGTCACTGACTTTATTTATCTGATTGGAAATGCAGAAAAAGATGATTATGTTTGAAGCATTTTATTATTCAAAGTGGCATTAATTAAAATAAAAGGGGATAACCAGTCAAACCCTGCCAAAGAAATCACAAAACAACAGATGTCTTGAAAGTATGTGGATTTATTCAATATACTTTTCTATATGGTTACCTATGACTCTTTAAATTAGTTTTTATTTTCTCAGTATTCAGGTAAATACCCAATGATCTAATGCTTCTTTTCTTCACAACGCTTTACTAACAGGAACAATAATAATGAACTATAAATCAGCTATAAATCATTATTAGTGTCATAAAGTCATGATCTTGATTTAATAACTTGTGTTGTAATCAGTCTCCAATACAGATTCTGATTTACAGACTCCATTAATCCTGCCAAGGTAGAAAGGAAGGTGTAAAATATGAATTTAAGGTTCAGGAGCACTGAATGGTTTGATGACTTGGTGCCAAGTAAAACCAGAAAGCTGTGAAACATCTGAACCGAAAAGGTAGGGTGAAAAGAACAGGAGAGATGCACGTGCTCTTAATGTTGCTCAATGTGACACTCTAAACTGAACAGACACACTCTGTATGTGCACATATGTGTAGAAATACCCACAGTATTCTGATGAATGGGGTAGGTTTGCTGATGACCTGTCCTCAGAATATTTGTATAAATGCATTACATAATTCTTTTGCATGCAATTTTGACAATGAAATTTCTTACAGCATTTATCATTCTCCCTACTATTAATTTTCCCAAAGACTGGGCATTGCACAGAAGGAAATCATTCTGACATGTTTTGATAGAAGGTCTATGAAGAAAAGGTAAAAATCCCTTTCCTTGTGTGTATTTCAGTGGAAACATTCAAGGTCACATGTGATGAGGCTCTGAGCAGCCTGATCTGGTTGAAGATATTTCTGCCATTGCAGGGGGGTTGGACTAAATGACCTTTAAATGTCCCTTTCCAACCCAAACCACTCTGTGATTCCACAATTCTATTTTTGCCTACAACTTTGATTCTCCCCATTGCAATTCTGTATAAAACATGTGTAGAGTGGGAAGAATCTGAAGGATTGGTTGCATCCAGATAATATTTTGAAGCTTCTGCCCAAGTCAAAACCAAGAGAAGAGGGATGCCTCTGAAAGAATAAAAAGAACCCTATAAACTGAGAACAGTCTTGTGGGAAATGAAAAGGAAGGACTTCAGTTTGGCATAGTAATTTCTTATCTGAACTGATTTTGCTGTAACTATTCCTAAAATGTGTCATTTTG
Organism: Peucedramus taeniatus; assembly: GCA_013400575.1. Lineage (NCBI taxonomy): Eukaryota > Metazoa > Chordata > Aves > Passeriformes > Fringillidae > Peucedramus > Peucedramus taeniatus. The sequence continues at coordinate 34,738 of WBNO01013197.1, read as the reverse complement.
TTCAATCTCATTTTTACACACAGGCAGTGTTCATTACTTGTCAAAGAGTGAATGTTGAGAGTGGTTGGCTGAGTTGCTCAGTCTGGTTAGGCAACTGCTTGTGCTTTTCATTTAATTGATCCTTTCATAGATTTGTGATAAGGATTTGGGCCAGCTGTGATGTTACATTTGCATGGCTTTATGCAGAGATCAGCCAATCAGGCAAAATATCACTAGGCTTAGCAATTGCCTCGTGGTTTTCATATGGCTGTTGGCATGTGGGATTCTCATCAGGGATTTCAGAGATTCCAGAGCAGATGTTTCTTATATAAGTGGCAAAATACTGTATTGTCACTTGCAAGTTTTATTATTTTTTAAAACAAAATATAGTGAGGAAGAAATGAGGAAGATGGTTATGAGGAAGATGCTATGAGCAAATATTCAGACCAAAGCTTTCCAAAGCCCAGCCATATTAAATCAGGGCTTGGACTGAAGCCCAGTTTTTGCTCCAACTTCTCTCTCCTAACAAACCAGCAAGGTTTTCCATTGTCATCTAAGTTTGCTGCAAAGAAACAGAGTCTCTTTGTTCAAGCTTCACCTCTGCAACTCCTTCCCTCACAGATGGCAAGAGTTATCACCATTTCAGAACTGTTTATCTACAAAAATGTAATAGTATCTTTCTCATTTCCCAGAAACCAAAGAAAATCCTGACCCAAAAATACATGCCTCCTAGATAATCCATCCCAGCTGAAACCTGCTAATACCTGAGGAGTCTTTTGGGAAATGTGCAGGACAAAGCTACCAGAAGTTCAGTTTGTGATTATTTGTTTCTTTAAACAACAAAGATTTGTATCAATGGTAGTTGTTTGGGGTTTTTTTCATTAGCACAACAGTGACTGTGAGATTGGGCTCTGGATTGTGTTTGGCCTAAAAGAATCCTTGTAGGAGGTTTTGTTTTCTCAAAAACCTAAATGACACCCTATTTTTAGGGATGTTGTTAACTAAGTGCAGTCTGCAGCTCTGAACAGTGCTCTGTTAATGACTTCTGAGCCACTTATCCAAGAGCCCCTTCATGCACTCTCTCTCATGGTACAGACATGCCCTTTCTTGTTAGTGGCTTCAGGCCATTCACCTCAATAGTTAATATACAGACAAACATTAAACAGTTAGTGAAAGAGTAATCTAACATAAAACCTGATTGCTAAAAGCACTGGGCCACATCTCACAACTTTGCTTAACAAGGGGTTATTTAGACAAAAAAATTATGTGCTGCAATTTGAAACATCATGACAGAGGAATTTCAGGCACAGAGGTCTGAAAATAGTAGAGAGCTTCACATGACCTAATTCTAAAAATCTAAAGATCAGAAGGTGTCTGGACAGGACGTTCCTGCATGGCTGATGTTCCAGCCATCAGTGAACTTCTGTCGTGTTGGATGTGTCACCAGGGCCCTCTTCTCTCTGACTCAGCTCTTGCAGGCTGAGCTGCTACGCCAGAATCCTCTCAGAGCTGCCTGCAGGCACTGAATTTTGATGTGATTTGGACACAAAGGTTTAATATTGTCTAGGAGTTCATTATCAGTTGTAACAAACTGCAGTTGGCAAGGTTTTCTACAGTCAAAGAAATCTGCGTGACTTCAGACATAATCAACATAAGCAGAGTTCTCTGATTTATGGGGCTTTTAGAATAAGGTTATCTTATATTCTCTGAACTGAAAATAAATATCTGTTGACCTTTTTTTTAAATTTTGTTAGATTTCCTGCTCCTTCATCTAGATTACAAAGAACAGGTCTGTGTGGTAGGCCTAAATAGAAAGTTGCTCTTAAGCAGTGCTAGAGCATTATTTTCTGTCTCCATCGAAATGGTGGTGAAAACAGGTTACTGATTTTTTTTTCCCAAGGCATTCAGTAGCTCAGCTGTATTGCAATGATTCAAATTAGATTATTGATTCTTATCTAATAGTGCCTATCATGTGTTATTCTGGGTTATCATTTCTTTAGTTTGTCTTCTATTTTTTCATCAGTCACTAGCTGCAGATCTTCATACACCAGATATTTGGGAAAAATGAAATTTTCTTTTTTACTGAAACTCTCTAAGCACTTCAGTGTAAGATAAGAATATACCATTAACATCTGGGCATCTTCTATTTTGGCTTCATAATATCTTTCAAAACTTATTTCTCAGTTCAGCAGTAGACAGGAACTGGTCGAAGCAACATTTATTTGACATATACCACTTGAAAGATAAATCAAATAAACAACTGAACTGATGCTAGTAATAGTCTTTTTATCTGAAACTCTTTTTTCATATGACAGCCTCTATCAAAATGTATTAAAACCCTAAAGCCACAAATCCCTATAGCATTTATGTGCAGCAGAAGCAGCTGCAGCAAAAAAAAAGAAAATCAAGATCCGGTTCAAGACTTTGTAATCTTACCCCTATGCAAATTGAAAGGGTTGCTTTGCATCTAAAGTGAGCTTGAATGTGAAGGAAAAATACAGGAAATCAACTACAGAACTGACAGAGAAGAGACTAGAACAAACACTACCCTATTATTTTCAGAACCGTAATTATTTCCAAGACATTGATGATGCCCACAAGAAAGAACATTTCACCCTCAATGACACAATACTTTTCATTACTGGATCATCTTTGTGCTAAAACGTGGTGGTACATTTTAAGAAGATTTTACTGTTAAAAATTAAGTGTTCTGTGTTACCCAAGTTGAATGGTTTTTCCCATGCATCCCTGGTTTATCCCCTCAGAATGGTTTCTCCTGAGTTGTTTACTCCTTAGCTTTCCCACCACCGAAGCGGCCACTCAATGTGCCTTTCCTCCCCTTTTGCCTATATTTAGTCATGTCCATCCAAGTTGTGCCGTCCCCTTTCCCTATCACCTTAAGTCTACCCAGGTTGTTCTAGAAGTTTCTTTGTCTATCATACCAAGCTAAGCGATTGATTTGTTCCTGAGGCTTTTCTCCTCCCCTGAGTGTACCCCATTGGTTATAGTAAGCTGTTCATCACCCCTTAAGCGTTCCCTCATTGGTTGCATTGTGCTCAGACCCCTTAGGGTGAGACCTTTTAAAAACTCCTGTCAGACCCTGTTTCTTTGACACTTGTCCCTGACCCATCCTCGGAATAAAACTTCCTTGGACTGCACACAAGTGTCCGTTCTCTCAATCCTTTGCTTCGGGCCTTTTGCGATCCTCAGCCGCAGCGTTACCGACGCCGCTGCAATCGCTGCTCCTTAGGAAACCAAGCAGAGGTCCTGGAGCAGCCTCTCGCACGTCCTGCGGGTTGCCTGGAGAGCTGGCTAGCGGGTACATCAACACTCCATCGGTCACTGCCTGAGGACCGCAAAAAGAGTTAAGAGCATTGATAACATCGTATTTCTTTCATTAATACAGTATGAGCATTGTGAAATTTAACTGTTTCCAATAAAAGTTTCACAGCAAGATTGCTAACACTGACAGAACTCTTTCCTAGGTCTGAGTGGATGTTTTGTAGACTGAAGTCAACAAAATAGAATAAAATATCATGGAGACTCACTATTGACTGCAATCACAATCCTGAAGTGCAAGCCTTGCAATCCTGAAGAGCTAAATGTTTCAGCAAATGTAGAGGGTTAGTTGTAACTTTTTAATTTCACTATTCATTTTCATGTTCCTTGTTATGTGTTTAAAATAGCACTAGGCTACAATTTTGGGGACAGGTCCCTGCTGCATTAGGGGTAAAAAATGAACATAAAAGGATACTGAGCCATTGAGATTACTCCTTCTGATCTTCTTGAACTGATGGCAGTAATTATTAGAAGAAATTGAGGATGATCCCCCTTCATTCTTCCAACCAGGTGTGAGACTGAAATGTTAAATGTTAATGACTAAAATATCAGCCATTTGCAAAAGCAGCAGGTGCTCTGCTGAGGCCAGGGTTGCACAACCCAACTGAAGGGGAGGAGGAGAGTTTGTGTGCGCGGTGGTGAAATCTCTGATCCACAAAGGACAGGGAGCACACCCATCACCAGGGCATGACCAACACAAATCAACCTTAGTGTAGCAATAAGCTTGCATTTACTGGGAAAATATAAAAACAGATGCAATACATCTGCAAAGACTTTTGCACAGTTACCATTTTGTAACATTTAACATTGAATTTTAATGTAACAGACAAAGACGACAAAATTAAATAAAACATAAAAGAATGGTCTATGATTTGCTCAAATTACTTATGAACATTTCCATTTGAGTCTTGTTATACTGGTGCCAAGAAAATATCACAATGTCATTAAGTACTGAAATAACAGTGACATTTGAGGCAAGTCATGAATGATGTTTTACAGAGCACTTTGAGCAGGCAGGGAAGCAGCTTCTTGTACGTATCATTATCTCCTATTAGTAATGTACCAGTTTTGAAGGAGGAATATTCATTGCCATAGCAATAACTTGATGACAGTTTTCAAAAACACCCCAGCAGGAAAGAAGGTAATGGGGGACTGGCCTGATATCACCTATGTACCTTTAAAACTACACCTCTCCAGTTAAATTAATGTAATGCAGCACACACACACACACTGCAAGCCGAGTGTGACTTTTCAGTTTTGATTGTATTTTGTCAGCCTGACTTTATTTTGCTTTTATCAGAGTGGCTCACGATGACACAGGAAACGAGGAGGAGGAAATTGTAACAAAGGTGGACATTTGAAACTTATACAGAAGAGAAATCTGAGAAGAGAGGAAAATGGAGAGGGAGTTGTTTGTCTTAGAGAAAGAAGGAAGAACCTAAATGAATAGGCAGCTGTGGATAAAAGGAGAAAAATGGGGCAGGATGATGAGCAGTGCACACACCTGTGCAAAGCAAAGCTGTGATGAAGAGCACAAGCAGTGGCAGTGCAGATCAGGATTATAAATGGGGTGGGGACTGAGGGGGAGGGATTTGCACAAAAGTGGTCTTGTTTTTTCATCTTGGCAATCTGTACACTCTTCCCTGAGGCCAAATTCATACTTATACTTGACATGTGTCTCAGACACAAGAAATAGACTGTAAATGGAAGCATATTTTGAATGAAAGGCAGTTCCTAACAGCAGAAAGGCAGCAGCCTCTCCATCCATAATGAACAGCAGAAGTGCTCTTATACCTCTTCACAAAGAATGCAGCTGATGGGACACCAGCACCTGCAGATGTGGCTTAAGTGTCACCCTGCACATTCCTCCAAGACTGTTGGCCTAAGTTAATCGATTTTATCTGTTAGGATATTTATTAAAATTTATTTTAGTCATAGAGTTTTCCCCTTTACCAGGATAGTACCATTAAAAAAAATAGAAAAAAGCTCATGTTGAGTTTTCCTTTTCCTCAAGTCCAAGCTGTGATGTAAAGATGGCAGTTTGACTCCACGCTGAAAATGTTGAGAAGCTCTCATAGTCCAAAGAGTGTCACCCAGACAGATACCCAGGGAGGTAACATATTTTACAAAATTAATTCTTTCTGACTTTTCATTCCAAGTTCCGTCTCTTGTAAATAAAATTGCAAGGTCTTTTTTGTTCTGGTTTTTTGGATTTTTTTTTATTTAGGAGAGGAGATGGAGGGTTGCTGATTCTGTGGCTACTTTAAATGCTGGGGCCAAAGCTCAGAATCTTTGACTTAAGTGCTACCAGCTGAATTAGCAATAGTTGAACCAGAGAAACAGAACACATTTGCTGAATTAAGCTGCTTTTTTGCCCCTTCCCTTCAGATTCACCATATAAAATTTCTTTTTGTTTTTTGATCTGATATAATTTCTCTCATACATGTGAAGGGAGTGCAAAGTGCAATCTAGCTTGGCAATCTTGAAGATATATTAATTACAGAGAATATATTGAGTGATATATACGTTGAGATACACATCTCTTTGTTTCTTTGTCCAAATTCCTCCTATTTGCCCAGTAGCACTGACATTCTGCTGATGTTTTTGTGAAGGCTTTCCTGGGAAGTGTATAACATTTTCCCTAGAGCTCTTCAATCCAGGATATGCTGAGAATGTACCTTGCCCTGCTCTGTCCCTCTAAGCCCTCTGGGTACATTCAGCAACATATTGCAGCATCTGGACCCATGGAGAGTTTTCCCCCTGATAGCCTTTGCTTTATCCTCTAAAAGGTTGCTATGGGAACACAGTGAGGCACATCTGATAAGCCCTTACAGCATCACCCAACTGTTTTTAGGTGTAATAACTTCAGAAAGGCTTCAAAGGGTTGTTTGGAGATTTGTTTTGGTTGGAAAATAAAAGAAAAACAAACCTATGTATCAAGTATCAGTCATGGTCCTTTAGAACAAGGTACATAACCAGATGGCAACTTATATCTGTCAACATAACCTGTGGGGGAGACTTCAGCAAAGGAGAACTTAATTAAATATTTATCAGTCAGAAAGCTCACTTGATTCAGACAAATTGTACTTGGAAAGGGCTCACTTCAAACAGAAAACTCAGCTTTCTGGAACTGACCAGCAGCATCGCTGTAAATGACCAGTTCTGCCACACCTTAGCACAGACAGGGCTCTGGTAACACTATGAAAAGTAGGAAGTTTTTCTTGAGGTACCCTCAAGAAAATTTCTTTGCATGCAAGATAAAGAGTTTTTCAGGCATTTTGGTTGGGCTTTTGTTATGGGGAGAGAGTAGAAAAATCTCATGTGGAGCACACTCCTTAGCTAGATTTGACAATTTCCTTCTCATCAAGGCTTTTGGCTGTGTTGACATGGCTGATAAAGCTAGCACAGTTAAATCCACACTTTTTTGCTTATGATGACACAATCTGTTCATGATGCAGAGTCATGTTGTTATCTCTAAAGGAAACATTTTTATTTGCCCTGATTTACTGTATTTTAAGTACTTTAAAAATATTTTTATATTCAAAAGACACACAGTAATGAAGTTCTCCTACAGCATATCCCATTCCAGCCTGCTCTGAGAACAGAAGCAGCACTGAACACTGAGAACATAAAGAGTTTCTGTTCAAACATATAAATAAATTTTATCCAAAAAGCCATGAAAAACCAAATTTGCTACATGGCAGCAAAGTAAGATTAGCTAATTGAGGATATAATTTTTAATACTATTACTGTGAGTACAGTTCACATCCTTGTAGTTTTATTGCATCAGTTTAAGGGCTTGTTGTTGTTGTGACATAAAATTAACCATTCAAATTTAGTCTGGGCTGAAACAAGGCTTACAGAACACCACTTAGTGCAAACTGCATTTCTTTCCCTACGTCAATAGCACAGCATTCTTTTTCTCCTGGGTATTGTGTTGCGTGATTGGAGTATATGTAGGAGACAATAGTTTAATTTGAAGCTCATGCTGATAAGAACCAGCCATTCCAGAATTTTAAAAATGCCTCAAAACATGGTCTCAAGTTGGGGCAAATGATGGGAAAAGCCTGGAGTAGAGCCCAGTACTGCTGTTTTCCAGTTACTCCCTATTAGGGAATGGTTAACAAGGACTATGTTGCAAAGGAACATAAATTAGAACGGATTAAGGTTCCCCTGACTCCTCTGATAAGAGTCAGGGCCGGGTCTGTGATGTAGGAAGCACACAGCTATCCAAACATGAGCTTTGTTCCCTCCTGTGTCTGATGATGAACACACCTTGGAGGCAAGGACACTATAGCAAAGTGCTAAATAAACATCAGACATAACTGCTCAGGGTGCCTACTTGCACATTGTGCTCCATGCAATTGTCACTTCCCTCACATATCTACTGCTCCAGGTAATCAACACTAGCTTGAATTGAAAGCCTTTTTCTGAAACTGTAAGTTTTAGTCTTTAGGAAATACTAGAGGGTAAATCAGGGTATTTGTCAGAATGCTCCTGAAACTGCTTAGGCCAACAAATTCTCCTTCTTCTACAAAATCTTCTGCTCATTTTCAGTATTGTAGCCCATCTGGAGGTTTCTCCTTATCCCATAATTATCTGTGAGAGGAAGTTTGAACTCTTGTTGAGTCAAGAGTAAAGAAACAAGTAAGCTAAGCCATTCGTAATTTATTTCCTCTGCTCTTAAAAGAGAAACACATATTCATGCTCTTGCTTTTTTTTTATCATTCAGAGCAAAACAAAAAGCCCAGGTTCACTAAGCATGACCATTTTTCCAGAGTTATACTTAGTACTTTTTCTTTGGAGAAAGGATGGTGCCATCTACATGTAGTAAGATATTGCAGTCAAATAGAGATCCCCGTAAATCAGCTTTCAGCAAGCCTTTTCTATTAATAAATTTGGTCACGGCAGATTTCATGCCACTAATACAAAAAACTGCCTGAAAAATCACGATAACTTCTTCAACAAAGTGACTTAGGAAAAAAAAAGCCTGATCAATGAACTTCTGTTCATAGACCTTGTGAATTCAGAGGGACACCACTCAGCATGAAGGCTTGCACAAAAAACAGAGACCATGACAAAGGTACCCTAACCATGGTGTCATGCACTTTTGTGTCACATGCTCTGTCTCTGATCTATAAGCAACACATGGAATTCACAAAGATGAATTTTTGGCAAAAAAACTAAGTTGACTACATGCCAATCAACAGATTTATCCAGATAGGCAGGGTGTCAGGACTGCAACATGTTTTCTCGCACAGTTAAAGAGCTGTTTCAAAGGTAAAGGAAGTATTTGCAGTGATAGCATGATGGAGAAATCAGTAAGGAATTGGTAAGTCTGAGGAAAAATCTTTAAATTAACCTGGAAAAAAAGAAAGGATGATGAAGGATGGGATCTGGCATTGCTGTGTGAGATCAGGCATTTGACAGAGGCAGGAGTGGAGTGAAGCTCAGTGTTCAGCTGTCTGCTTCCATGTGCAGCTGTGGCAATCCTACTGTCCTCCTGTTCCTCTTGGGTTATTTAAGAGCCTCTGAGAGGCTTTTCTCCGGGGGGAAAAACAATTCCCAAGCAATTAAAACCAAAAAACCAGTACTTTTTCTCTGGGGATCCATAAACCAGTCTTGCCAGATTGCTCTACTTGTACCCGCTGTGAAAGCTGTCACTTGTCTCGGTATCTGTTTGATGCTTGGCCAGATTTTTCTCTGCCTTCAAACTTTCTTTTCACAAAATCATTTCTGCAGATTCTAATAGTCCTTTGCAAAAGTATATAAACTACATACAAAGCACATATATTTGGTGTGCACTGTACCTAGCTGTGGGACTGATGTCTACTCAGTCTCAAAATCTCTCATTGGGTTATTTTAGCTTTGATGTTGGTTGGGCTCTGAACACCTTAATATCTAAATGGTCAGAAATTATTTTGGCAGATGCCATTTGCTGGTAATGAAGACTTAAGAATTTCCAAGTCTAACCAGTCTCCCTGCATGCCTTTTAAAGGATACAGCAGCATTTGAATTCTTCACTGTGATCTGTGGGACTTGTAGTAAAATAAGAGAACCCATTTTCCAGGTTTATACCAAGCACAGAAATCTCTAGAATTTTGAGGATGTTCATCACAGAACCAATTTAATTATAATACCTATCAGACATTACACCAGGGTGAGACAGTGCTTCTGTATTGATTTCTGGCAGTGGAGAAATGGAAGGAGGCACTTTTCAGCATTTACCAGAGTCTAAAGATCTGGAGGTTTTAAAAGCCCAGTACAGGGATTGTAGGAATGAAAAAGTCAGAGGTGTTGATGTGGGAAAAGATTTGGTCACAATAAAATCTAGACAGTGACAGGCATGATAATATGGAGACTGACAGGTTAGCTCACAAGAGACAAAATGTGGGAAGTGAAAGAACAGTACAAACTCTGAATGAAGCATAAGAGGAAAGGAGAGCAGCAGCTTTAATGGTATATATGCAGGAATTGCATCTGATCTGTGAAAACTAAAGATATAATTCAGAATTTCAGGATCTGTATTACCTATATACTCCAGTACTCATAATCTGCATTGATAATATCTTAGGGCTAGATGGAAACACTCAGAAAATATTTTTGTTGGATGCTACTTGTTGAATCTAACTGACTAGAGATCACTATTTACCAGAAGTTAAAAAAAAAAAAAGTCCGAATCTATGGACATGCATTTCCTTGCTACTCATTAGCAAAATAAAAAAGAAAGAGAGAGAATTTAATCAGAGAAAGTCTGTATCACTTCATGGTAAAAAAAAAAATTGTTTTTCCTGGTGAAATTCTTATATAGTGGGGTTTCTGTCCTGTGAGAATAAACCTGAGTCTTGTGGTTGAAACGGAATGACAAAGGTCAGAGGGTTCACAAAAACTTAGCAATTTTTATTAGTAGATTGTACACATGGCATGGAAATTGGTATGTTAGTCACTTATAGCATAAACACACAGTGGTGGATTTTGAGTAAGGGGTAGGCTGAAAGAGGAGAGTGAGAATGAAGAGGGGAAGGGAAGGGAGGGGAAGGGAAGGGAGGGGAAGGGAAGGGAAGGGAAGG
>WBNO01013197.1:0-24213 GCA_013400575.1 Peucedramus taeniatus | reverse complement strand
AAGTTTCAGGGAAGGGAAGGGAAGGGGAGGGAAGGGAAGGGAAGGGAAGGGAAGGGAAGGGAAGGGAAGGGAAGGATCGCCAATCCTGGCTTCAGTATTTATCCAGCTGAAGAGGTGTCCAGAGTCCTGTGGGCCTTATAGCATAAACGTGGGAGGGCAGATCTTTTAAAATGAATCTTTTTATAGATTCATTTTCTCCATCCTGGAGCTGAATTTCTCACTTGTTATTCACTTCCTATTCACTTGCTTTCTCACTTGTGTGCAGTTTATTCTTCTGAACCTTTCTGGAAATGGGTCAGAGGTCTTTAAGGGTCTTTGGTGGCCTTTGATTTCCTCACCCTGTCCCTACTGTGGTGGCCTTTAGTTGTCAGTCCATGCCTGCTTCTCTAAGCCATATCCTTCCTGTGCTTGTGCTGCAGTGTGTTGTGGTTATCTCCAGGAGCCAGAACAAGGACCTTTGTCCCAGGACAGGGCTGCCCTACCTCTGTAAGGCCCCCTTCTCCAGCCACATCCTGTTCTTTTTCACAGCATGTTCTAGAAAATAAGTCTTGGTTGGCTCCAGAGCTATCAGTGTTTGAGACACACATTTTAGCCCCTTAATCTTCTGGGATTCTACATAAACCAACGTCTTTAAAGTTAGTTTTACTAAAACCACCTGTCCCTCTTATGATGTTCATTGCTCACTCATTTGGTGGTTACTTCTGCTAAAAAATGAATTATTTCCTTTTAAATGATAATGTATAGTAGGGTTCTGTACCTGTGCATCTGAAAGTCTTGATGCTCAAATCACTTCTCGGACAAAATGACCTACAGGTGGGAAGCAGGGTAAACACTGTGATTCAGATCGTGTGTTGTGGCAAGAGACAACCTGCCTGAGATTAATAGGGCAGCACATAGCATAATCAAACTATACTCCCACTATTGGATTGCTTCCTGAATTTTCATTGCATTTCATAGAAAATGTATAACATCTTTTCAAGAAACACTTTCACAGAAGCATCAGAATTCACCATTTTTACCATTTTTTTAAATGAGGGTAAGCTGGCCTTTCTTGCATTTTGTAACTCTCTAACTCAAGTTACCTCTGTCTAATATCTTTTCACCAATTTAACCTATTATTCTCTTTTGTTTACAGGAAGTCCATGAGTGAAGGATGTTTAAAAACTTAAAAACAATTGTTGTAACACCAACTCAGCTGTAAAAGAGCTGTCATGGAACTTCAGCATCTAGAGAAGGAAAGCAAGAATAAGATGTACTCCTAAAAGCAGGGGAACCTTTGCAGCTTGCCAGCTGGTTTGCTCGCTGAAGGGTGAGGTACTGTCATTCCCTAAATTTAGCCTAAGTTCATAATAGCCTTGTAATAGATGGTATGGATTAATTCATGCTCTTATGAAATATAAGAGTGGTTGTGAAGTAACTTATGTTCATAAACAAGTTGTGCATGTATGAAAAATCTCTAAAGGTTTAAAACCCACAAGCAGAGATTGGGGAGGATTGCTTCACAGGATTGTGAAACCAAGAGTGGCAGCGGAGCAGAGCTTATTTTACAAACCAAGAGACGTGGCTCCAGCGGAGATGAATTCCCTTCCTGGGGCTGACTGGGGAACACCCGGGCGATGATCGGCTGACAAGTGCCCCCGATGGAGATAACCAGGGTCGTTAGCCCCTCGCATCTGAATGCCAGGTTCCCTAAATCGGCATCTGATCTCATCACTGCCCGAAACACCTTTGTCCAGTCCAGCGCAGAGAAAGGAGACCTCATGAATACGTGAAGCAACAAAGGAATAGGAGAACCTCTGCCCCAGGTGGAAAAAACTGTATAAAAACCAACTCGATAGAGGCGACATTCATGAACAGAGGGGGTTCTGATGTGATAGAGGTCGGACCAGAGTTCACCCAGCACCGATCCCGGGCTCAGCGTTGTCTCTTTAATTGTGGCTATCCAAATTGTATCTTGATCGCAAAATAAAATCTTAATTTTTTTTATTATTACTAAATTGGCTGAATCACTAATTTACCTATAACAGCCTGGTATAGTGGGAGGACTTTCATCAGATACCAAAATATTCTCAGTACATTGCTGCTTCTTACTCTCTCCCTGTGATAATATTTATCAAATTGATTGTATTGGGCCATTCATATAATCAAAAGCATAACATGAAGTGTTATGGCATAAAATGGTGTCATTTTGAAGTTATTATGTCCATCTTATGCAATCCATGATAAATTGAAAGTATGATGGCAAGGAGCAGTAAACTCTGTAAATTTCTGGTTAAAATTTTTTTACTCATTATCTTCCAAGGCTGCTATTTCATTTTGCAACTAAATCTTTTTTTTTTTTCTGCCAAAGCCAACAGTTATAACCTGTAAGTGTCAAATGTATTCTGTACACTGTAAAACAGATTTTATGTCTTGAAAGTAAAAAATAATAATATATGTAAAATGCATGATCAGTAACTTCTTTTACGTGTATTCCTTAAAAATGTTTTTTTCAAAGAATTGTATGAGAACAGTCAATTAACCAGAACCTTTTTGCTATACACTGTCCATGATGTTTTCATTGTAAATGAGATTTGGTCGGAGTAGAGACATATATAATGGGCTACATATATTCTATTAAACATTCAAGTGATTATTCAGAGAGAAATTAAGAGCTTATTTCCTTCATGCTGCTAGGTGAACACCAGCTACCTTTTTGATGGTATATTCTTATTTATTAAATACCACTCTATATCTCTGTGGAACATTAACAGACTTTCTGGCAAAGTAAAAAAATGCATTAAATTAATGGGGAGTGACAATACATAACACCCCAAGGATTTCAGCTTCATGTCACAAAAAGTGTAAATCTCTATGTGTGTGTGTATCCATACTCTTTCTGTCTATTTTTTGATTATGTTCAGATCCCAAGATGTCAAATTTTTGTTTACCTTGAATAATAAAACCATGGCTTGAGTTATACCAGTTGCAAGCAAAACCCTTAAAATTGATTAATTCTATCTTCATTTTGAATTGTTTTCTGTAATTAAAAATAATGTAGATTAGAAAAAACAGTAATATACACATCAATCTAAATATTTCAATATTATCCCATGCACTTAAAAATGCATTGTGGATATATAAATGAGAACTATAAAACTGGAAGGTGGCTTTCAATACAGAACTCTCTTAACTACTAGACCAGGAAAACAGAGCAAGGAAATTCTGCCTAGAAGTGCAGAAATTTTTTTTTTATTTTTTTGATGCTCAAATCACTTCTTGGACAAAATGACCTACACCATCAACACCATCAGCCTCTCTTGAGGACCAGATTCAATACAAAAGAAAATCCTGTAATTATTTTCCTGCAGATATCAAGCACTTTACAGAAGGCATTAGTGCTGCTGCTAATAACAAGCATGTAGTAAACACCATGGCAAGGAACATTTTTCAGGGACAAGCTCGAACAGTCAAGTGTAATGGATTCCTGGAATGCTGAAATTAAGGGAGTATATGGGCACTTTCTGCACTGAGTCAGCCTGATGACTTTGCAGGCTGGTTCTACTTCCATTTTCTTTGGAAAAATGACAATTTTGCTTTATTCTTTAGGAAAATAGATCTGGTAACTCCCAGGACTCTTAAAATTATCTCAATAATGTGGCATTATATGAACAGCCACTAACATCCCCCCCTTCCCCCTCCACCCCGAATAATAGGAAAGGGCTTCTGCTGCTTTCAACTGAGGAAAATAATCTTTTCCCATTTGCACTGTAGGAGTAAAGTTATGAAGCAGAAAAAAAAAGAAAATTATATGATAACTGCTGTCAGAGCTGAAAGGGATGAGAAAGAGTCATAAATTCTCAGGAATGAATGTCTTTTGTGCCCCTGGCCTTTCCTAAGACGTAGTTTTGGTTTCTAAGGCAGGATCTACTCAAGTAGCATTGATGGTGCAGAGGGAGGCAGTAACAGCTTTCAGACTCTGGCTTAAGAAATCAATTCTTCACTTACTTCATCCTCCTGCCTCTCCACCTTAAGCCATCAGTGAAATGTATGACCCATATTTGTTCTGCCTTTTCTGAATGAGAACTCCACATCAGGTCTTCATGATCTGTCTCCAGATGTGTTTACTCTTGGCCATCCATCCAAACGTACAAGACATTTGGCTTTGTCTGCCAAATAAGCCAGTATTCTTTTGGATGTGTTTTCATACAGACACACTAAAAATCCTTGATTCATTTGTCATACTCTTTCAGGAAGCTTACAGGCTACAACTTAAAAATATCTCATTCCTTGAATGGCTTCAAAACTTGTAAACATTTTCAGCAATGGAGTATTTACCAGGATCTGTTTTTCAGGGTTTAATTACTCTTAATTTAAGGGCAGTCATACTCTCTTTTTCTTACACCCAAAGTCCAGTTCACTTGCTGTTACAGCACTAGCTTTTGGGTGGCTGCAAGCAGTTCAGATTTCTCTTGATTCAGTATTTTCATTTGTCCTGTTTCAAATTGCAATTTCAACTATTTTATTGACTGAAGTATAACTCCTTTAAAGTGTTTTCTTCTAATTAATATAAATGGCAAGTAATTCAATAATTCTGGTTTTTAAGATTTCCTTGTTTTCACTTGTTGCTCTGAACTGAGTACTCATGCTAAGAAATTTTAATTGTAAAAACAAAAAAAAAAAAACATAATTCCTGTTCAGGTTTTACTTTTCAATCTAACTGGAAAGATAACTTTTACAAAATCTCAACTCCTTAATGGAAACAATCTATTTTTGTCATTATTACTTGTTGTTTTAGTTTTTAAGTAGGATTAACTTGATTAACCCTGACTCTGGTAGTTTGTATCTTTCTTTACAAGCAGCCTAAATTCGTCCAAGGGTAATGTAATGATTGAAATGGAGTTATAACAGAGATTAATGCAGTTCAGTACCTCTCACATGAGATTATCTTTTTAGTGCTGACAGATTTTCAATAAGACCTTGAATATCAGATTTTCTTCCCTTTAAAAAAATCCTCAATTGCCTTCTGATGCTACACAGACTGTTTTTAACTTTTAGGCAGTGTGAGCAAGCCGGATTGTTTGATGAAAATCATCAGCTGCACTGAGGAGTAGTCCTGCTGCCTCACTCCTGAATGTCTTCCTTCAGGCACTAAAAGATGTTGGAATAGTGACTCCTTACAGTGTGCTTATTTCGTTTTGTAACCTTCATCATGTCAAATTTGTCTTTCCTGCTCATGTCAACCATGCACACACGTTAACTCCTGCAAAGTTTTGAGGTCCACATTTCCATAAGTGCCTCTGATACTTAAGCATGACAATCATACAATAGGTGTGTCCTAAAGTCACTAAATATGTTTCATTCAGGAGGATTTAGGCAGCACATTTTTTCCTCAATGAGATTTAGGGTCCAAAGGTTCTGAGAAGAATTTACAAATCCATAAAGATACACATCATTTAGCCTTTGGGTGTTTGATCAGTGATCACTGTGATGGCTACAAATGATTTCATATATCCTGTAGTCCAACTAAATAATTCTGACACATATTTTTATTGAAAATCTTGCATTCAATTTCTTCATAATATTATATGTATGTACATATGTATACACATATGTGTATGCATATACTTTATACATATATATACGTATAGATAGATAGATAGATAGATAAGGTGTATATATAATTAAAATAATTTAGTTCAATGAAGACATAAACATGAGTTGGGGTTAAGCAGAGAACCAAAATTCACTTCTGTTAGTAGTCACCCCTCATAAGAAATAGCTAATGACCACCTTGGTAGTCAGAATCAACTGGCTGTCTTCTAATATCTAACACTTATATGATGTGTTTCATAAGCAATTTGATCCTCAAAGTCTGAAAATAAAAATATTTATTTAACATGAGAAACACATGAGGAATGCTGAAATAGGTGCTACACTCAAACTAGTCAGAGGTATGAATATGTCAGTGACTGTGCCAAAAAAAAATCTGCTCCTGTCTTTGGACTCACATTCCTTCTACAAAGAATAAAAATTATAAACTGGATAGACTACTGGATTTTTTGTATTCTCAAATATTATATTTGCTAATGCTTTCATCTATGACAGTGATTTTAAAATTTAAACAGTAAGTAGATTGAATTCTGAAACTTGGCCAAAAGTCCTTCCTTATACAACAAAGCTGAGAAGCTTTTCTTTTTTATTTCCTGAGGAATATGTAGATCTGGCAAACTTTAAGATATGTTTATATATTAAGTGGAAAGCTGAGGAATTATTATTGTTTCATTAGAATACTTTGAAACTCCTAATTTTATAAAATTTAAATTCATATTAGATTATAAGCATCTCAGATATTTATATAACAAGTGACAGTAAATGCAAGAATTATATTTAAATAGGCTTACTTTCAGGATTAAAGAGATTTTCTTCTGTA
This sequence comes from Peucedramus taeniatus, assembly GCA_013400575.1. Taxonomy (NCBI): domain Eukaryota; kingdom Metazoa; phylum Chordata; class Aves; order Passeriformes; family Fringillidae; genus Peucedramus; species Peucedramus taeniatus. Next base: position 17,801 of record WBNO01013197.1, on the reverse strand, counting down.
TCTATTTTTCCCTGGAGTGTTTTCTATTAAATGCACAGTGTTAAAGAGTGAGATTGAAATGGTAAGATATCACTCAGAAAGGAGATTCACAAATTCTCACAAACTTCTCTGACAATACTCTAATCTTCTCAGAATGCACTTTTTTCTAATCTGCTTTCAGAACTCCATGCCAGTAAATTAAAAAAGATTTTTAAAGTTTAAGAGTAATTTTAAAAAATACACCATATGATTGAGATGTGTTTAATTCCTTAGCAAATGAAAAATGTTCTGTGGTCTATTATTCTTTCTGTCCAAACAAAATGGTTTCACATGAAGTAGTGTTTAATAAGAGCATAATTAGATAATGATGGCATCATTATATTATATATACCAGTAAATAATAATCAGTAAATAACTATTGTCAAAGAAGGGATTAGGCAACCTTCGATAAAAGTGAAAAGTAATTCAGTTCATTTTATCAGTAGAAATCAAACAATTCTACTGCAAAGGAAACTCAACATCAAGTATATAATGCATTTTAGAGAAGTGAAATATGAACAAAAGGTACAGCAACTCTGCTGTAAAAAACTCTTCACTAAGTGCAACTTATTTATTAGATTCAAACTGAGAATGTGTCTCTAAAAATAAGGTCAGCTATTAACACAAATAATGGATATCTCGTACATGGACCTCGCTTACTTCTATATTGTTGTAAAATTACAATGCTAATTATATTCTACAATTGTGCCTACACAAATGAAATCTGTAAGAAAGCAACTTTAAAACTCTGTCTGCCACTAATCCTGTGCACTTGCCCAGCTGCTCAGTGACAGCTCAGAGGTAGGCTCTGCCTCTCTTTGTGAAGACACCTCAAATGCAGAGAAATGGCTGGTAAGCTGCATTCTGCTGTTTGATAGCTCCTTATCTACACCAGCCACTCTCACAGTCCCCTTAAAGTATCCCATCAAACTAATAATTTTGCAGCTTCCCCTGAAATCAGAATCAAACAAACACTGCTTTGCCATCCCCTGTCTACAAGACATTCCACCCACTATTTGTACAAATACTCCACAGCTCTATGCCAGTGGTCCAGAAGGGTCTTTGCAGAGGAAATCTTAAGGGGTATTTAAAGGGTAGTTATGGGGTGATTTTGTGGTAAGGTGTGGTTTTCTCATCAGGGATGGCTGCATAGTGGCTTCATTGGAAAAAAAGTTCAACTTATAGTCAAAAAACTTAATGGTGGCCCACTAGAATTGTAAAATGCTTGGCTAATGTGAAGTTTGCAAAGATTGTAATGTAAAGATTACAGTGATATTTTCAGAGGCTCTTACCCATTTCCTGGTGATCCATGATAGTTTCTTGTTATAATTAGCAGTCTGTGTTCAATCTTTGATATTGTTATGTCAAGCTTCATCATCCACAGCCTCAGTCAGGGGAAGCTGGGGAAGTAAGGCAAGGATTTTTCTCAGGGATCACACCACCTACACACATAGTGAAAGATCCACCCAGTGCTGTTGCACAGCTGCCAGCATATCAGGATTCATCAGAGGGACTTTCTGTATCTCTTAACAAAGAGCAATTGCAGGAACATAAGTCTGCTGGGAGCCTGGGAGTCATGGTTTAGTGGTCAGGACCACAAGAGCTCTGCTTGAGAGGCACGTGGGGAAGGGTAGACGTGCATGGAAAGTCCTAGGCACACCCTCTTTCCCTCCTCCTGCTCTGTCCCTCTCCCGGGGAGATGTTGGAATCTCATCCTGTCACAAATGTGGTCAGATGTGCTGTGTAGGCACAGCAATAGCCAGATAATGTCAGCCTAGAAACTCAGCAGGACTGCAAAGCACATCCCAGTCTGGACTGGTGCAGCCCGAGCACAGCACATGGGAACTCCTCTCTGTGCAGCCTCCTTGTCTCTTGAAATCACACTTGGCACATTATCTGACACAAGACACCTTTCCCAGCCAGAGCCATGAAGATCAGCTCTTGAGGGGCTGTGATAGAATAAGAGCTTCATTTGAGAACAAGTGGAATAGGGACTGACCTGGGTCTGATATCAGAATCTGGCTGGTAAAGTATGAATAGGAATAAGATATTTTTTTTATTATTTGTGGGTTTGAATTAGTTTTTTTTTGGTGTTCCAGGACTGTAGTAGGGATCAAGGAAATGCATGGTCTAGTTGGTCTAACCACCTCATGGAGGAAGTATCTAGAGCCTTGGCATCTCAGTATTTGCAGTCATCACCTCTGAATGTGGGTCACAGCTAAAGCTGAGAAACTGTGACAAACAGGTGTTGAGCAGCCTGGTTGCTTAAAGAAGACCAAAAGTGTAGTGGCCAAAAGAGTACACTAGGAAGTTGTGGAGGAAGGATCCCAGGCTGGATGTGTGGGACAGTTAGGATGGTCACCCCAAAGCATCCCAGGCAGTAGGTGCTGCTGCCTGGAGACAGGGGTGTGTGTCTGCCTGGGGCATCCAGAGAATGCCTCCATAGGCTGGGGATGTAACTACAGAGTTGCTCAGGAATATTAGGTTTCCCACAGTAGAGTCTTAGGCAGTGGATATATAAAAATAAATAAGGAAATAATTTATTAGGGAGGTCCAGCAGCAGGGCAGCTTGAGCAGGATGCCTCTGGAGAGGGACCCAGAACAAAGAATCCCCCAGATTTTTGCACCCTTGAAGTCTATGCACCCATTCTTCAGGTGCTCTTCATGTGCCTTACATTCACTTTTTGGTCCAGTGATGATTTCTGGTCTGGTGTCTTATAAATCCTTACTGGATTCTTTCTCCAGGTATCGACTCAGGTAGGTTGTTTACTGTTCTTGCCTTGTCAAGTTGCCAATTCTGATGGCTGTAGCCTCCTTGTGTTCTGATGTGTCCTTCTTGTGCACTAGCTTAGTCAGCAGAGCATGGGAAGCTAAGAATTCCATGATTTACAGTAAGGACTGCATAGCAACAACAAAAACATTAGTGTGTTGTCAACATTATTCTTGTACTAAATTCAAAACACAGCACTATACCAGCTAGTAGGAAAATTACTAAGAAAATGAACTCCATTCCAGAGAAAATCACATCTAGGTGAAAGTTCACAGCTTGCAGCCTGAAAGCTTCGGCAAACCTGGCTACCCATGCCAGGCACAGCTAAGGAAACATGGTATTAAAGCACACAATTTTATAATTGCAAGTGACTTTTTCTTTTTTAAAGATTTCTTATTAGACTAAAGCACTAATATCTCTCAACAATATCTTCAGAGGCAATTGTTGCTCAGTAGATGCAGGCAATTTTGCATCAGTTTCCTATCAGCTTAATCTTCAGCAATATGGTTGCAATTCACTATGCTTAAAATGCAGGTTAACATGAGAGTTTTATACATATATATAGAGTAATATATATAAAACTTGTAACATTTGATCCAAGTATGCTGTCTTAACATAAAAGTTGAAGAGTATGAACAATCTGCTGGACTTTAAAGGTCAGAGTTGTAATTACACAGCAATAATTTAATTACCCAAATTTAATCTTTTAGACCCGCTTCTTATCATGTTTTAGTCTGTGTGACTCATGAACTCTAAGCATGCTAGAACACTGAAAAACCTATGCCATACACTGTAAGAGGAAGGAAATTAAATTTTTGGTAATTATTTGAAAGCAAATGATGTGTGGGTGTGCAAAAATAATTCATTACCCTGATAACCTGCTATCTATTAACTGTGTTGCATTGGAAATGTTTTACATTCCCTAACTAAAATTATTTCAGGTTATATATTTATAAATAACCTTTTCATTGTGTTGTATGTTTCATGTAGGTGAGGGGTTTTTTTGTCCCTTTGGTTCTTTTCCCCTTCTACTTTCTAACATCACTCTTCCACTTCCTAAGTATTTTTCCTCTATTTGGTTTCTCCTTTAATTTGATAGTGTAAACTACAAACCTCCTGTCCTGAGATCAGGAAAGATATAAAACAATGAAAACCATTCAAAGAGAAGCTTTCCCATATAAAGTCTGTGACTTTATATGGAAAGAGTTAAATTCACATGAAAGAGTTTTAAGATGAGCTGTTACCAAAATGGTCAACATCCTTCTGTCACAAACCCTAATCTTTTCATCTCTTCCAATCCTTGAGAAGGTTGTTGCTGAAAACAAACAGGGCAGACTGTCGGCACACTCCACCCAAAACAGGAACATCCTCATCCATTGAGGTCTCAGCAAGCTGATCTGAACTAGTACTAAAAGACTTCACAGGACAACGGAGAAGGAGAAGGAGTCTGAGGAGACCTCGGTGCTGGCTGAGCTCAGCGTGGAACAACAGCCTCATTAAGGTCCCAAACATGGAGGCAGATTTTGGGTTGCACACTCCTGTGAGCCACTGTGCTGGTTTTGGCCAGGATGGAGTTAATTTTCTTCACAGCAGCTGGTATGGGGCTGTGTTTGGATTTGTGCTGGATGCAGTGTTGGTGAGACTGGGATGTTTTTGTTACTGCTGAGCTGTGTGAGGACAGAGTCAAGGCCTCTCCTGCTCCTCATCCCACCCCACCAAGGAGACTGGAGGTGCACGAGGAGTTGGGAAGGGACATAGCTGGGACAAGTGACCCCAGCTGGCCCCAGGGACATTCCATACCATACGGTGTCGTGCTCAGCAGATGGAGCTGGAGGAAACAGAAGGAAGAGGGGTACATTTGGAGTGGTGGCATTTGTCACTGTGACACATGACGGAGCCCTGAACACCTACCTGGACATGGGAAGTGATTAATAAATTCCTTACTTTGCTCTGCATGAGTTTTCACATTGTGAGTCTCCCCCACCCCAACAGGAGGGTAGTGAGCGTGAGGCTGCATGGGGCTGAGTTGCCATCTGGGCTTAAACCATGATGGCAAGGAAAGCAGGATTTCTAAACAAAATCTTGAAGAGAAATCAACATCTTAATGCCCTCCAAACCTGTTTGTTTACTGAAATATGTAGCTGAAGACAGAGAAGGTAGGAAAAAACCTACTTAATATAATGACAAAAGAATTTTGATAGTTATCAAAACAACATATAATATTTTCAATCAAAACACTCCCTTTTAAAATAAATTAGAATGATTATCGTTTTACCATTGTCTGATCTTCTGAATTAATCTTCCCAGAAGCAAATTAAGGTATTTCATTCTGACATTTGTCTTCCTCTGGAATTACCGCTGCATATCAATTCTAAGACTTTTTTATAACCTTTTTTTGAGGGACATTTTATAAAAATCAGGCAGCTGGTTACCGAGAAAAGTTGACTTAGACTTTTTTGAGAAGAGTCTAGATGGAATCCAGGTGTATCCCATGATCTTCCTCAGGGCCCTCAGGAGATTTAATAGCATAATTCTGTTACTCATTTTGAAGTTAACTTAATAATGTAACATAAGGACACTCCAGAGATATTACAAAGCCATAATGTATTATCTCTAATTTATTCAAGTTAATCCACTATGGAGATATTCTGCTGAATCTCTCCGTGACTTTCATCAAGGAGGCCATTGAAGTTTCTAGGTCTGTAAGTATGCCAGTAAATCATTTGCACATATGTCTATTCAGTCCTTCTTATCCCAGACTAATAGGATCCTCACTTCTGTGGATAAGACCATAAGGCTAATGCCAGAACTTTCATAATGCTTTTAAATTAAATGCATCTCTCTTCTCGTACTTTCAGTGGATGTCACTCTTCAAGGAAGTTACTTCTGGTTTCAAAGTAGTTGTGTCTTTTCAAGGCCCTCAGCGCTGGTTTGGTTTTGATCTATCTTTCTTTTCACAAAATTACATTTGATTACTTTGGCTTTAATTATGAAAAAAAAATAGCATAACTTTTAAAGATGTTGGAACATGCAGATGACATGTAGTAGTATGCAAATTTTACCTGTTGTGCATCTTCCAAGCCACCCTAACCAATCATGTTAGAAGTTTGAAAATACTTTTATAAGGGCTAAAACATAACAAGCTTTCATATTATCTAAGAGGGGAATATTGATTTTGTTTCTTTGAATAAGATTTGCTGGATTTACTTTCTTATTAATTACAAACTTACCTAGAAAATCACATCCAAAGGAGTGCTTCAAACTTGTGGGCAATGATATTTTAGGCACCATGACAATTATTATTTGGATTTTTAATATGTTTTACAGTAGAAGAAGACAGACCAATTAATTTTTCCCTTCAGTAATGATGGTTATCAAGGATTTGAATTTTCCCTATACTTTCTTCAGGCTATTTGTATGAAACTCTGTGTATCTGAACATCCCAAACAAATTTGTCTTGCACTTAGTGTGTAAACAACTTGGTAATCTTTTTCTTATAGGCAATATTTATTTTCCTTATAAGAATTTATTCTGTACCTAAAAAAAATATAATATTATATTTATACAGCCCTTTTAACCTTCAGTAACTATTCCTTGAATCCTTCCTAGAGAATGTGGTCTAATGTGACATCCCTTGACAAAACACTGGGTAACTACCCAACTCCAGTACTCCTTGCTTTTCTAAAATTGTAGCTCAGTGTATATAAAAGAGAGACCATAAAGTTCATGTTATTAAAGAAACAGTGATGCTTTTAACATGGAGAAAGTAACCCTAGAAAGTTAGGGATGGATAATTCAGGAGTATCTATATCACAGTGAATTGGGGATTTATTGTTTTTCCATTTCCCAGTGAAAAGCTCTAAGTAACTTGAAGTTTAACATGAAATGTAATAATAGTTTTATGTGTCAGACTTGGATGGTACAGCAATCCTTCATTCTGGTGTTGAAATTTTGTTCCATGACTAAAGTCAGAAGTCAGTCAAGGAAGTGTGACATCACAGTGTACATGTGTTCAACAAGCCTTCTCTATATATAGTTTGTAGCACATAGGAGACATTAGAACAGTGACATTTAGGATGATCTTTCTATCTTATAATTGACTTATACTAAGAGCAGCTACATAAATAATGGCATTGATTTTTTTTTCTTTTGTTTGAGAAGTATATTGTTTTAGGGGCTCATCGCTTTTCTGAATTGTGATTCACGAAAAAAAATCATGATTAATTTTTATGCCATAGCTTTTAGTCACTAAAGTGATTATTAAAAAGTAAGAGTAATAGTAAAATGTCCCTTTATACTGTTTATATTTGCTGCAAGAGCAAATTATGTCTTTACATGTATATCACTCTATGTTTCTTGAATATAACTCATAAGAAGATAGCAATTTAAAGTGAAGATTTCTTCATGATCTTCCCAAAACAACCTTTTGCTTTTTCTTCTCTAAGATGGCAATGAAAGCAAACAGGAAATACAGGCTGTAATGCCCTCTGTGGTTTGGTTAAGCCACTCAACAGGATATTTTGGGTGGCAGAGGCTTTGCCTACAATTCATGTTCTGAAACTTTTTGCATATTCATGCTTTTTGAAGCATGCTGCAATAGAAAGTAGAAATCTACCCCTTTTTTTTGGTGTTGTTTGTAAGCTTTTCTTTGTGTGGTGTTTTAGAAAATTTAACTGACTTGTAAACTTTTTCTAATTTTTCAGAAAATAACATAAAAACAGTTTTTCAGCTGATTGCCACATACTTCTCTCTTAGTAAACTTGGGTAGGTGTTGTTTTGTTAAACGATACCAAAAAATCATTAGTAATAATGTTCATTTAAACTATTTTTCAAAAATTAAATCTAATTTTGTGTCTGCAAAGTGAAATACATAGCTTTTCAAAGAATCACAAGACTGACCTGATGCATCCCTGACTGTATGAGCACATGTATTGCCATGAGGGAAACTGAGAATCAGCAATATGCTATGCATGTTTTTCTCAGATACAAACAAAATATTAGAAATATTTATTTTGACATTAACATGAGAAATGCTTCCAAAATTTTTCCCTTCATCAGCTTCTCATACATATCTAAAGTATAGTCTCCATAGTTAAAGTATCCTGTCATCTTCCTTGGTGCTCAGTGATCAAAGGCTATAGATACCTATTGGTAATGAATGCTGTAACTCAACTTCATGTCCTTAATTGTTAAGTGACACTTGCAGGTTGTGTCAGCACTGTTAAGATAAATGGTGTGCCCGTTTCCTACAAGAAGAGTTAGAAAACTTTCCCTTAGTTTTCACTAAAACTTAGACTCACAGAAGCTGATCTCTGTACAAAGCTATTGCTCTGGTGGGCCAAAGCCACAGAAGTCCTCATTTGCAAGACTGATTTTTGATCATGCTTTATATTCATTAAAATTCATTGGAAATAAAGGGGTGTAACAGAATATAGTTTGTCCTAAGAAGTACTGTGCAGTAGCAGCACTTACTGGCAACTTAAATGCAAATGATAGCAAGACTTTAAATTACTTGAAATTTGCCAAGTTTACAAAGTCCACCTATGACAAATGAGACTACTGAGCAATCACAAAGTCTTTTAACCATCAGATAGCAAATTAATAAGCAACTTTTGTGGTACTTAAAAATTTAAGGTATTTAGTGTCAAAGGAGCTACTTGCTAATTAATAGCCATGGTTGTACAACAGTTTGCACCACTTGCTAACATTTTGGTGTTTTCATAGTAGAAAAATATTCCTTAGATAAGGATAAAGACTTTCTCAGAAAATCCAGAAGAAGAGCTTTCCACTTTCTTGATGGCTCACAAGAAAACAGTGTAGCTTAAATAAAAATTAATTATTGTTGCTAGAATTAATGTTTTCATTTTAGGACAAAAGAAGAGCTTTTAGTTTCTCTTACAAGGGTTAAATCCCTTCATTTTGTGTCTTGATATTACATTTTCACTTCTCAATATATAGTAAACATTTCCAGTGTTAAAAAAAAAAAAAAAAGATTACCAAACTAGAGCCTATTCAGTTAAGAAATTCTCTTGACTTGTTTAACAGTAGAATGGTTATGCCACATCCCTTCCCAGTTGCAGCAGGGACTAAGATAATATAAGACAGTAAAATAGCAAAATTGGAACACAGGGTAACCAAAGGCAAGAGAAATTAAACTAGCAGAAATATATTTTCAGAAAAGTAATCTAATTCTGTAATCTGGCATTGTGGTAACATATAAGAAACCTGCTTGGAAATTGCCTGCAAGGGAAACCTAAGAGAAGAAACTGTATAAAACTACAGAGTTTGTAATGGTTAGACAACAAGTTAATTACACACAAATTTGAAAGCTACACAGAACAGAACTAATTCAATAAAGGTTGAATAAAATGAAGTTATCTATCTATTATGTTTTAATGGAAATACTGTGTGTCCTGTTAGTTAACACACTTAGGGTATCCAAGTAATCATAGAAGGAATGACAGAAGATATTATTCTAAACTAAAAACTTTGATGCCCAAAATGTGTTTTCACATCATCTTGGAAAGTAGAAGTTAGTTTCTTTACAGGAGGGCATAACAACTTCGTTCTGGCAGTTTCTCTGTTCTGTTCACTGGTACGTGCTTAACCTTCTACAAGGTTCATATCTTGGCTTTCAAGACTTGACTGATTTGTTTTCTGGATTGCAGTTTTCCAACAGCAGGGAGCTGAAATTTAATGGAGTCATCAAATATCATGATGAGAAGCAGGTAGCCAAGTTGAAAGACCTTGACTTAACCTTGATTTAACAGCTTGTGTCAGTAGTTGGAGGATTTGATAACATCAAATATGTTTGGTTCTTTCCATTTAAGATAACATGCTTTTTTCTTTTTCTTTCTTTCTTTCTTTCTTTCTTTCTTTCTTTCTTTCTTTCTTTCTTTCCTTCTTTCTTTCTTTCTTTCTTTCTTTCTTTCTTTCTTTCTTTCTCTCTTTCTCTCTTTCTCTCTTTTCTCTTTCTTTCTTTCTTTTTCTTTCTTTTTTCTTACTTTACACATTTTGTTAGAGCCTTGCAATAATTTAACAATTTAACCGTGCCATTATCAATTATCTGTAAGTTGCATTGATGCAGAGGCTTAGGTGGAGTATGCAGTAACTTTATGTGTCTATACATTAGAATTTTATAGAGTTAGTCCATGCTTTTTATGTACAGTGTTTTTTTATATATTTTAGAACTAATAGTAAAGCTTCTGTCCATTTAAAACCTTTTTATTTCACAGATTTTGACTAATTGAGTTATTAAATCAGAATTCTTCCTTCCAAGAGGTCTTATGAACTGTGGGTTGTACAGACAGTGTAAATGTTGTATTGTCGTGGAACAGGGCCACAGAAACAAAAACCTTGTGCCTTCACTGAAATATGGCCATTCTACTTCTGCAGAAAAGTACACATATGATGCTTTAATGCAGGTCAGATTTGCACCTCTTTGATTTGATGTTTGTTTGTTTGAGTTCTAAGTGGTGTGCTCTTTACATTTCACAGAAGCACAGAATGACAGACTGAGTAATCTTGGAAGGGACCACAGTGGGACCATCTGGTCCAACCTCCCTGCTCAAGCAGGGTCATCCTAGAGCACGTGGCACAGGATTGTCTCCAGAGGGTTCTTGAGTATCTCCAGTTAGGGAGACTCCACAACATCTCTGGACAATATGTTTAAAAAGCATGATGAGAAGATATGAAATCCAAATTTTATTTATGTTCACTGTGAGTTTAAACTGACACAGATTAAATCAATTTGATTTTATAATTAGTTTCAATGGGGAAAGATATTGAATCCAACCAGAAAAGAGAAAATAGAGAAAGAGGGGGAAAAGGCAATTAAACATAATTCTAAAGCACTGAAGTATTATTTCAACTCTCCTTTAGGCTTTGATTGGCAGCAACAGAGGCCAGGTTAACATGTTAAGAACATCTATAAAACTCTTCTACAATCACCAGCCTGGAGACTGTTATCCAATTCTCCCAAATTGTAGGTATGTTGGTTAGATATGCAAGGGGGGAAAGATAATCTAGCAGGGTGGATAAGATGGCAGTGTGATATCTATGCACCTGTGACACGTCTCAGCTTGGTTGCTCTTAGGAGCAAAAAAAATGTTGATTTTGGATAAGTGCAGGTAGAAAACAAGCAAAAAGACGAGCAGTTTAGTTCTCGATTAGGTTTTGCTTCAGTGTTGCAATTCTCTTCAAGTCTGAACGGGTTCAAGTCTGTACAAAGGGTGTAGTTTGTGCTGCTATCATATCCAGGCAGATCTTTCAAGATTATGTGCAGAAGTGGCAATGCTTGACAAGGATTAGTGATCCTGTCACAATCATTGGAAATAAAAATCTCATAAAAGTAGATTTCTGCTCTTTCAATGTTAATTTCATCAGGACTAGGAAAGATATGCATCTCAATAACTTTTTTGAGTCCAACATGCTCTTAAAAAAAAAAAAAGCTGAGAAGACAGTACTTCTCTTTCAGAGATATCTATCTATCTATCTTTAATTAAAAAAGAAAATTTTTCTCTAATTTATATGGATTCTTTCACCTCTATATAGATCCTTTCCAAAAGCAACATTTTAAATTCCTCAAATTTAAAATCTATTTCTCTGTTTACTTTAGTGTGAAAATTAAAAAAACATATACAAATAATCAGAAGCAAGTCATTAATACTATATTATTTTTTTAATGGAAAGTGCCACTATCTACATAGCTTTTTTCTTTTTTTTTTTAATTCCATAATTACATGCCAAAGATCTATTAGAAAACAATATAACTAATTCCCAAGAACGATCAGTATCAGTGGTGATCTGCAATACTTTGTTTCTCAGCACTGTAGCTGCCAAAAAACTATTTCAAGCAACATTAGTTCTAAAATCCCTAGTAGGGAAACACAATTTGTTCAATATCTTTTCATCCACAACCAATTTAAATGTTCCATACTTAATTCTAAATTACTGAAAAGAAACATTCTTGATTTCACTCAATTCTCTAAAACCAAACAAGGCCACCTAAAATCAGAAATTTTCCCAGATGAGGATCTCCAGATCCAGCAAGATTACCAGAAGAGAGTTTAATAACTTCTTGAAGCCCTTGTTTACCTATTGTATGATGTGCAAAGAGTAGGAACATATAGATTGGGGAATTGATACATACTTAATATAACATTTGGGAAGCAAAGAATACTCCAAAAGAATTTTTTTAAGCTGGATTCATTCAGCTCTTTGGGGTTTCATTTGTGAATACTGCCATAGGGTTGTTCATAACAAATTAATGTCTTCTAAATACCATTGTGGTGATGTAGAACTACTTATGAATCCATCTGAATGCATAAAGATTGGTGATTTCATGTACTCTGTGTTCTGAAATGTCTGATGAATATAATTTCTGGTAAATGTGTTAACATTATAATAAAATGTTAAATAACGTAAAGGATTTTCAGGGAATGACTCTTGAGCAAAGACCTTGAGATTTTGAAATTGTGAATGATAGAAACTGATGCAATGTTACAAATGTACTAATATTAATTTCTTCTCAAAGTGCAAGTCTTTCCTGCCATGAAATTAGAAAGAACAGAAGAACTCTTTATTTTTCAAAAGAAACAAGACTAGAGATAAATTCAATCAGCTAATGTTGACTTGAAAAAATGAGGTGACAGTTATAATTCAAGAGAAAAATGGCATTGCAGTCTGTGAAAGGAAATGCTAGAGGCAGCACCAGAATGTGAGGCAAGATGGATGCATGGGGTAACAGTATCTGAAAACCACTGGCTTTTGATTATCCTTAAGAAAAAAAAAGCCTGAATCCCTCAAATAAACCAACTCTGCGAAGTTTCTAGAAAGCCCTTCAACATGCCCTCCTTCCTCAAAGCCTCAAAACATTAAACAGGCAGACAAAACTGCCTACAACAAAATATGTTTCGATTGCAAATTATCAACATTTTGATATTTCCTTCTTTTGCATTGCAGAGTGTGACTTCCCCTCTATCTGCACGGTCCTTTGGTAGCTTTTCAAATTTTAGCCCAGCCTATTTTGATGCTTTTTTATATAACACTGACTTATTTTTTACACCATCTATACTCTCTCCCATAGGATTCATGCTCTGATTGGAAATAGATAAAAAGCAGTCGGAATATAAAATAGACAGATTATATTTTATAAAATGTATCTGCAATATATTTTATAAACATATCTGTTCTGTTGGTAAATACAGTTTCCCACCTGATTTATCTTTGCAAGATCTTGCTAGTATTTATTGTGGGAAAACCAGTCAAAAATATGTTCTAGATGAATGTGTAAACATTTCTATTTCATTGTGACATAAGCTATGTTCACAGTACCAGGATGGAGATGCTAGTAAGTTATGTTCTTGTCTTTATTTTTTGAAGACAAATCTGTAACTTAGAACCTTGTTGTGTTAGGGTACTTCCGATGCTTCTGAGAAGTGGAAATTTTTGTTCATTTCATTATCCAACTCTATCTAAATTTTAGAGTGTGTGAGGCAATATGCTTCATTTAATTTCTTCTATTTTCTCTTGATCTGATGGCTGAACTACCTGTAATTCTCTTGGCAACTCATCTAACCACCTGAGGATAATAATAGCTTCACAGAAAACCAGGTTTTTATTCTGAAGCTTTATTTATTCAATAACATAAATTTCAAGCAGTGTCCATATATCTTGCCTGTTCACCAAGAAAATAAAGAGTTTCAAATTAAACAACCTGCACAGTCAGTATGCAGTCATTCCCTGAATCACTTGCTCTGAATTAAAATAAGTTGCAATAGCTTGCCTCTTTCTCATCACCATGCTATGCAAGCATAGAATAACCCAGAGATTTAAGGGGTCAGAACTACAACAGACTTGTAGTTTACTGACTTGGTTTGCTTCACGCTTAATATTGTGGTTTACTTTGTGACATTTCATATAAAACTCTGTATTTAGTGATTTTTTTTAAGTAAGAAGTATATTAACTTTATTTATCTTGTTCTACCAATGTCATCTTTCTTGCATTTTCAATTAAAGGAAAATTTTGACAGTCTACTGAAATTTTTAATTTTGGTTCTGAAAATGAAATATTTTTAATTATCTCTGTAACATTACCCAGCTCTGCCTAGCATTCATTACTTGAAGAACGCTAAGAATCAAAACCAAAGTTTGTTTCTCTTTTCCTAAGACAGGCATTTGTCTTCAAATGCATAAATTTTGCTCAGTATTGAAACCTACACCTTAGTGTTTAAAACAAAGGAAGGCATAAAAGAAATTTAAACAGTAGTACAAAGTAAGTAAATGGCTGATTTAAAGCACTCATATGTACAATATTATTGCTCTTAAAAATAACGTAAAAATTGCCTGAGGATTTTGCTGTAAAGATTAGCAGTCATATAGTTTGAAAGTATGAAAATGTATTAAGCTGGTGAAAAATGTTAAATAATTATCATTTTCCTCTGTGTCATTATTACTCTTAAATCACATAATTGAGCTTGAGAGAATGCATTTGTGCATGTACTAAATACATCTGGAGGAGAGCCATTGGGTTATTGGAGCTTGCTCATATTTATCTGGTGATTCAGGTTTAGTATATCCGTGTTCACTTCATTATGCCGTATAAATATATTTTGAAAACAATCTGAAACCCAGTTAGTTCAGACCAATAGTTATAAAAATCATGTTCATGGCATAGAATGATGTGGTATTGTTAATAAACTAAAAGTGAAGGCCATGTGGGATTTTGAAATAAATTTATTTCAAAAACCTGAAAGTTACATACTCCATAATAATGTTCTTGATTAGCAGAGCCCATCACTTCCTCTGGGGCACACACAGAAGTTCTTTGAAAAAGATTTGCCTGTGAGTGGTATTCTAAAAATCACCGAGCCACAGGAGTTGGAGTGAAAATGATGACAGAGAGTGCATAGTGACATTTTTATCTGCAGACTCCTGTGTATCTCACACCTTGCTAAACCCTGTTTCTGATCCCTCCTGAGTACAGGCTTTGGAAAAATCAGAATAAGAAAAAACATACAAAAAATCCTACTGACAGTGTAATTTTGTTGTATAATAAGATTCACCAACTTACTGACACTTTTTTTAAGAATAAGGAGGAAATGTGCTTCCTCCTACTGGGAAAGTGTTTCAGGATCTCACTGTGTGGTGATTGGAAAGTACTTTCCAATCTCTAGCCTAAATTCAGTCACAGCCAGTTTCAGCCCATTGTTCTGCTGCTGGCATCATCTTTTAATTTAGACATCCCTTTTCTACCTTTTTGGAAAATATAATGATCCAAATCTCCAGGAAGATAAAAAAGCAGAACTTTCCTCTGGTTTTGGGAGGGCATAATGAAAATCAACATCAGTGACTTGTGAGGGGAGAAATCTCCTAAAATTCCTAAAATCTCCTAAAATATGAAAATGCAATTTAGAAAGGAAATGAATATTGGAGTGACTGAACACTAAAGTGCTTTAATATCTCATTTTGCTGGGATAGGAATTTGCTGTATCTGGTTGATCTTCCTTAGGAATAAGCTTCTCAATTGCTTTAAACCTATTGAGTTGTAGGCAGAGCACTTCTGACCAAATACTGTCTGTACCTGAGATCAGCATTGTGCAAGTTTGGAAGCGGGAAAGAAAGTTTTTGCTTTTGATTTACTACCCTAGCAAATTCAAGCATTCATATTTTAGTACAGAATTCAGATAAATATAGGACACTTGAAGTCCTAACAGTGAGGCTCGAAAGCTGGTTAAGATGTTTGCCATCAGGCAGCAAGAAGTGCTCATGAGATTATGGAGAGGCTCCAATTAGCCAGCACTGATTAGATGACACATGGGGGTGGGAGGAGGTGGTTATCCTCTGGGAACAGTCACCTCTAGGAGGTCACCTGCATCAATAGTTCAGTGCAGAGGTTTCCTTCAGCTGTGCATTTTGTCATGTCTGTCTGTGATGCTCTGGACAGCACACCACTCCACTCATGCTCAGATAAAGATTTTCAGGATTGCTCATTAGACCAAAAGCTGGTCAGGATGTTCCCAGAGATTGCCAGAGTGAGGTAATGCTTCTAGAAAGTTATAAAGAGCTTGGTTCAAACAAACTGGAATTAATGAGGTCCTTTGGTACAAGTTCTCCAAATGAGGCAATCAGACTGAAAAATGTCTTAACTTAAACTCGTTAGCCTGAGCAGTCTGCACTGTCAAGCAGCTGAGCCACGTACCCACAGCTCCAAAACTCTTTATAGCTGGTGGGAGGAAAGAGGACTTTGTCTTTTGTTTCAAAATCACCTCACAAGTGTTTAACTCATACCATGTTATCTGCAAGTCTAGGCTGTGTAGCCTAAATTGGTTTTGCATTGGAGAAGAAAAACAGGGTTATTAAAATAATCTCTAGTGTTGAACTACTTTTTTCCTAAACTATTACATATGTCCACTCATATATATATATATGTCAAAGTAGGACATTTTAAGTCAGGAAACTTTTCTCAGTGTCTAAGCTAAATATCCCTTCTCTAAATTTAAGTCCATTGCATCTTCCCTTTTCCATTTGGACAAGGGGAATCTTTTTAACATACATGGAGGGTCCTTCAGTTTCCCAGCTCTGAACTAGAACCTCAGTTGTGTTTAAGCTTTCTTTTGGCACCTTCTTACGGACTTGTAATTATTCTTTTTGCTGGCACTTTGAAATCTCTTTGCTATCCATTACTTGCAGCGTGATACTCACAGCTGGATATAACACATCATCTTCTTGGTGTCATTTGCTTTAGAGGAGGAGTCTTATTCTTCCTGGCAGTATGATCTTGGAAGGAGAGGATGATACTGATGCATCTTCAGCTTGCAAGATTCTAGCATGTCCCACTCCTCTTCCACAAAACAATTGTTCACCAACTGTGTCTTTGTGCAGTTGACTGCTGCTGCTTAAAGGCAGAAGCCTCTAGACAATCATTCCTTTGGTTCATATGTACCCACCTGATCCTGCCCATCAGTGGCATTGCAGAACTTCCCAGCTCTGAGTTTTACACGCACCTGTATTTCTACCTTTTTGATATCTGAAAACTTGCTTATAAGACACTGTCAGAGAAGACCTGATTATATTTTAAAGGCTTGATTCAGAGTCTGGATATGCATATGTGTAGCTTCCTCAGGCCTTTTGTCCTGTCACAGGAGGGGATTTGATTGATTCCATGTTATTAGGAGAGTTCTGTTAAGTGCATTCATTTTGATAGTACTCTTCCTTTTTTTTCTTCAAATAGTTCACTGGATTATTTTTGCAGACAGTGTAGCACAATATATAGCATCTTCTAGTTCTTCTTTATTCCCTTTTTAAAGCAGATATTATTTTATCCCCTGCAACAATACGCTTCTCAGTTGTCCGAGACCACTTTAAGCTTACTAGCATTAGTTTTATCTACTTTATTCTTTTGTTTCCCATCATTTTCCCCTTTATCTAAAAAATCTTGGTGGTTTTAATTCTGCTAGCTCTCTGTTTATTACTGTTAGTGAAGAACAAGATGGAAGAAGTGTTGAAGTTTTCACAGTCATTTCTCATGACCTATCTCTTCTCAGGTCATTGCTAGCAGATTTTCTTCTTGCAAAAATATCAGAGTAAGACTTTCCTTGGTATTTTCCCTATCCTAATATGCAGAGAGAAAAAAACTGTCCTTCCTCAAGTTTGTTGAGAAGAACAGGCCATGAATCAGCAGTAGCTGAACAACTGGAAAACTTCTCATGATAAAAATTGTATTATCTATATTATAGATATTTTATTGCTGTCTCATCAAGAAACGTTGCTACCTAACAATGCTAACCACCAGTGTTGCAAAGAAAAAAACCTTTCCTTTTTTGATATTAGGCATTTTTCAATCATGTGGAAGCTAAACAAAAATCTTCTCAAAATGAGAAAGACTACAATCTCTACTAAAGTGATTAATTGCTCTACTAAATGGTGGAACTGACAAAACCTACTATTCATGTAAAAGAGTGAAAGAAAAGCAGATGGCTAATTATTCTAACCAATAACACATATTTAAGAA
>WBNO01013196.1:0-12286 GCA_013400575.1 Peucedramus taeniatus | reverse complement strand
ATATAGTATGGATATATAATATTTATTATACAATAATATAATGAAGGATATGTCAATACCCTTTATTTACTCAACAGCCTTACAAACAACTTTTGCCTTTCTGTAGATACTCATGTAAACACAGCAATAAGTGCAAGTTTATACTGAGTAATTTCTTTCCAGTTTTTAAAATAACAAAGTGTTTTACATATTTTAATGGGCAAACAGAACCCTTAGAGCAAAAAAGGAAATTATCAGTTACAACACCAAATGCAACTTTCTGTTGTACCTGTTAAAATGGTCTGATTTATGACCCCAAACAAGTCAAGGTCAATGCTAGTGTCACACAAACCTGCCTATAATGCTCACAGTTACTATGACCATAAATTGTCACTTTAAAACTTTTTTTTAACTAACTAAATATTTTGAAAACTTATTTACAACTTCCAAATTGATGCTGAATGGATAATATATTAGAACAAAGATCAGCAAGATCACCAAGGTTTTCCATATTTAGTTTATTCCACACTGAGTAAACACTAGTCTTTTAATGAAAGTAAAGAAAGTGATTAGTTACTGGCAGCACTAATAATCAAGTCTTGGAAGCAGTGAAGTTTCTAACATTCCCCATATCTCTCCAACTTCAAAAGGCTAAATGAGCTATCCATTCCTAAAGCTGGTTTAATTTGCAGTGGCACTGTCACTTGCAAAGCAAGCACTTTTCTTTCGCACTCACAGTGGGACTGTTAGACAATCTACCAAAGGAAATTGCAGATTAATTTACTTAAGGACATGAAAATAATCTAGATGTAATGATTGATCTGCTGTTAATATAGAAATTCCTTTGTGATTTAATATTGAAAAGTTATACTGGAATCAGATTCCATGCTTAGCCTAGTAGATGTCTGCACTTTCCTTTATTTCACTTTCAAATATTCCACTGTCAAAAATCTTGTCTGTTGTTCCAGCATCCAGTTCTCAACCATAATATATAGTGAGTAATATTCACATCTGTGTTGTCAACACATAAGGTTTGGTTTATTCCAGTAGAGCTCCCACTTACAGAAACCCCTTTCACTGATATAAATAATTTATTTGCATTAATCAGATTCATCCAGATCAGTGTTTTTCTGTAATTTAAAAATTAGATTTATGTCACAAATGTCAGAGGATGAAAAGAGTGCTCAAAATATCACCTCCTGTTAGCAATTAAAGTAATTGAGCATGTTCCCAAGAAAAAAGCAGCAACACAGATATGTAGACATGCACATGCATAAATATTTTTATCTATCTCAAATGAATTCTCAGAAAAATTTTAGTTCCTGTTGTTCTATTCCTGATGACAGTACCATAACATATTTCATAAAGATTACATTTCTTAAGCAAAACTATTAACTAAACCTAGACTTTCTCTGTTTTGCACAAGTATTAGAAGCTAAAATCCTACCTAATGAGCAAGCAGAAACTAAAGAACTAAAATAAGAAGGAACTCAAATATGAACGATAATGTTAGTTTGCTGCTGCGTTGCATATTCATCACCTATTAACTAGAACTTGAGATTTAATAGACTGTTTGAAGTTCTTTCCAGAACATGAAAGAAAACTAATTGAATTCCTTTCATTATTCCAAATCTGAGATGTTAAATTCATAGGTCATTTTTAATTCACTATCTATGTTTAGTTATATAAACACACATTTTGAGTTTTGTTGGATCAAAGAAGTCCTCTATCCATTGTCCTGAAAGCTAAAACCTGTAAACTGCAACACAAATATTTCTTATTCCTCTAGTCATGAACGCAGATTGAAATGAGCATGTATTTCCTAACACCAATTTGACACAACCAGGCAATGTTCTTAAATTACTCCTTCAAGGCTGATCTTTGTAAAAGTACATTGCTTTCCGGCATCAGAACTCCACTATGAGTGCCCTGCTGAGCTACATCAGTCGGCTGGCAAATCTACCTGCTCTCCTGAGTATTAGGACAAACCTTTGTTGTACAAAGGCCTGACAGCTTTGGTTGACTCCTTCGTCTACCTATCAGCATTGCCTCCCTTGGGACCCATCCCAGCAGTTCCCTGACTAAGCCAATATCCTGCTCTCCTTAGGTTCAGGGTCTGTACTCTGCTGCTCACCTTTCTTCTTTCAGGATGACCAACATTGCTATTTCAAAGTTACCATAGAGGAGGAAATTATTCACCATCACATACCCAGCTAGTTTCCTTCATATTAGTCAACAGCAGATCCAGCTATTCATCACCACTTGTTGGCCTTTAGCAAAAAAATTATTCCTGAAACTCCACTGAAGTCTCTGTGATAGCAGCAGCTATTCCACCTTTCTAGCAGCTGTGGCCATCCATGAGGACTGGGATTTACAACTCTGAGATCTGATTTCTTTAAACACTTTTTTTTTGTTTCCTCATTAGTATGTACAAACTCCTACCACAATAACACCCTTACTGGCCTCTTCTCTGATCCTAGAGTCACGAGTCTGATTATCCCCCATCTTTCTGGAGACCTCAAAAGAACTGAGCTCCTTACAGATCTGAGGGCAAGTTCCATCCCCTTGGCCCTTTCTTGACAGTGTTTCTAGAAGTCCTTCAACAGGTACTCCAGTTGCAGGGACTTGGCACCGTATTTGAATTGTTTCAACAATATTGAAGTTCTGTGACCACATACAGCTCTAATTCTCCCTGTTTGTTTCCCAGGATCTGTTCATTTCTTTACCAACATTTGAAACAGGTGTCCCTTCACATTGTTTTATCATTCCTGAAGTCTTTCTTGTTCCTATCAACCTGTGCCAAGTTTTCCAGCTGACCACCTCTTTTTCATTTCACTGTGGTCTGTAATCTCTCATTGCTTCCTTTCCTGGTTCAAAGCTTTCCTCATTACATTACCCAGCAGGTAGCAATAAGAACCCAACCCATGACCTCAACCCCAGAGCTATATGATCATTCCCAATATGCCCCTAGCTGGTGTCCATCGGGATGAGTAGTAGCATAGGACACTAAGGACAGGACAGACCTTGTGGGAACCCAGGACATCTCTCTTGTTGCTTTGGATGGGCTGAGCCCTGGGCAGGGGCTCAGAGGGCTTGGCACAGAGCCCAAGACCCTTTTGCCTTTGATCTCGAGCCATGGAAAAAATTACCAACTTTATGTGAAGATTTCCAAACCAGGGAAAGTTAAGTAAAATGATTAGCTTATCACAGGGTGGAAAAATAGAATGTTAAGATTTTTATGATAAGAGTACAGCGGGGTCAAGATGGAGGAATCTGGGCATGTACTGTCCTTCTTCCTTTTTCTTCATGGCGTCCATCTTCTTGGTGATATTGGCACTTTTGGATTGGTTTAGAGTAGAAACTGACTGTCTAACATAGGTGATAGGTATTGGGAATTAACTGCAAATAATGTCTACATAGTTTATAGTATAAAAAGACAACACAGCCCTGGGGGCAGGCAGTGTGCCTTGGACTGACCTGCTGAACGCATCTCAACTGGTCAGGGAGAACATGTTATAGATAAGAAAAAATAAAAAACCTTGAGAACCAAAGCCAAGGAACTCCAACTCTTTCTTCGATCATCTGGCTGTGTAAAGGGACTCTTGGGAGCATCCTAATCAGGCAAATCCTGAGAAGACCTTGGCAATCTCTCTGCAGTGTTCTGGATCCTGGCCCACAGCAAGCTACATAACCCTCAAAAAAGCAAGTGGGGAACTCAGGGGTTTCTATCCTCACAAGAGCAAACCTCCTACTACCGCCACTCGCTGCTTCCTCCTGCTGTTAATGCATGGTTTGTGTTAAAGCTGGCTCTGATGCCTCACAAGCCATGGCTTTCTTCTCGTACTTCACTACCAGGTGTTTGAAGATCTGGAAAAAGAACCATCCTCCAGTTGCTGGAGAACATACTTTTCCAGCCCTCCTACTGTGGGACTCTATTCACCGTGAAACTCACAGCCTCTGGCTGCCCCTCCCATGTGGTTCAGAATTTCTTATCTCTGGGTCTCCGTGAAGATCCTGTTAATCTCTTATTTGCCTTCTCTGACCCTGCCCAGCCTTACTTCCTTATCCAGGTTGATGGGGACAACACACTTTTTCAGGCAATTTCTATACCTCTACTGCTCTATTCCTCTAGCCTTACAGGAGGGGTGGCAGGGCTTTCCTGAACACCCCCTTACCCCACATGGACCCTTCCTCTCTGAGCACAAGCCCCACTGGACTCTAATCACATATTGTTGTACATCAGGACAACCAGCCTCACACACATGGGGATGGGGCACCAGAACCTGCCAACTCTGGCCAGTTCCTTCCTGGAAGCCTGTGGAGCCATCCCAGTGCCACACTCACAGCTCCTGAGCACCTGTGCTGCCATGGCAGCATCCACACACCCTCCTCAGGTCTCTCCCATCTGGCTATACAGAATAATAATTGATAAATGGTGGATTTATCACATTCATAAACCCTGGAGACAATTTTACTCTTATTTATAACACAGGAAATCAGAAGTCTAAATTTTCTTTCTTACTCCATGTGATAACAATGTACTGCTAACATACCTGTTTCAGGCTTTCCAGCTTGGTTTGTCTCAGTTCTTCATATTTCCATTTCCAAAGAAATAATTCGTTTTCCATCTTTTCCATTTCTTTCTCCAGAAATACATTCATTCTAAAAAAGTATTTTAAAATTTAGCATTGCACAATTTTGAAGCTGAAAGAACAAAAATTACTTTGAATTTTCTTCTCATAGCTTGAGTTATAATCTGCTGCCTTTGCCCATATTATATCTCGACTTTTCTAAAAAACTTTATTATCATTGCATAATTATTCCAAAAGATTCACCAAAAATAATAATTAAAGACAAAACGGAAATCCAGCAGTACAGAATTAAAACTTTAAATGAAATAAAATTTTGGGATAAACTGAAGAAAATTTAACTTCAGTTAGTGGTTCAGGCCACCTAATTTATCAGAAGTTTCTTCCCAATTAGTGAAGATCCTCAAAGAAAAGGTATTACATCACTTTTATTCAGTATAAATAGCAGATTAAACACATGTATAGAGGGGAAAATATACACTATAAAGACCAGAAACCAAAGATGGTTGATGTTAAACATAAAAAAACATGATTGAAAGGTGTATATCTCATGTTTCACAAAAAAATTGCTCCTGGAAGAAAATGCTAGAAGAATTTTAGGAAAATGAATTATGTAGTGCAGAAGTACTATGCCTGTACAATGAAAAAAATATGAAATAATTGAAAAGAAAATTCTAATACTGGCAATTAAAGAAACTATTTTGTGTCACAGTAGTTTTTTTCTATTCTAATGGAGCCAACAGAAATTTTTAACCTTTTTAGCAAAGACACTATTGCCAGGCTTACTATAACTATATTTTGAGAATATTTGGTTTAAATATTCACCTATTAAAGCAAAGTGTATTTATGAAATTTGTCTGGGGCATTTCTATACAGCAGACTGGAGGCTTGCACAGAGATGGCAAGAGTTGCCACTGACTGGACTGACTCAGATCCTGAAGGCAAAGTTAGCTACATTAATGAAGCAATCTACTATAGTGAAATATCTTCTTCTCTCTTCTTTTATATCTAAACCTAGAGCTCTTGAATCAGGGATCTCCTTTTTCTGCCTATATTTAGCATATGGCACAGCTTAACTTAGCAAACACCTAGAAATCCCATAAAATTACAGTAATAAAATAAACCATCATTCACAAAGCAAAGTGGAGCAATATGTATTTCATGCATTCCAACTTCTCAACAGTTTTGCTTTCAAAGTAATGGGATATTTCATTGGAACCATATCATGACTTCATTGGGGAACTAAGAGAATTGTTAGTGGGACATTTAATACAATAGAGAGTGAAAGCATGGAAGATAACATTCTAATACTTTGAATAATAGCCTATTAGTGCTGAATGCAGTGAAAGTCCTCAGAAAAGGTCTATTCTGAAAAGTAAAAGAGGAATATATAGTATGTTTTGCTTATTTAGAAGACACTACTTTTGTTTCATGTTACAGTACTGCTCAAATGTGAGCAGCTCCCTCTGATACCACTAATTGAAAGAAATTATTCTGATTACATAAAGTTTACTATTTAAATAAAGAAAACAAAGAGTGGAAGAAAGAATATAGCAGACATCAGAAGCAGCTTGCTACTAGATAAAAGAATGAAGTTCAGAGCATTTTTCATGGATCTTGCAATGAGACATTTTTACTCATTATCTAATTAAATCACAGAATTACACAGAATAGTTGAGGTTGAGAGGGACCCCAAGGAGGTCGTCTGGTGCAAACCCCATGCTCAAGCAGGGCTGCCCAGAACAGATTGCTCAGGACCATGTCCAGATGTCTTTTGAATGTATCCAAGTATGCAGACTCAGCAACCTTTCTGGGAAACCAGTGCTAGTGTTTAGTGATCCTCACAGAAAAAAAAAAAAAAAAGATTTCTTGTTGCTCAGGCAGAGCCTTTGTATCCATTGTCTATGTTACCCAGCCAGTCTTAAGCAATTCCTCTTTGATATTATCAACTAGCAGTGGACTTGTTTGTGGGTTTTTGATTTTAGAGGAATTAAATACTTTTAAGTTCAAAACAGAACAAATTACTATCTTAAAGCTAGAAGACAATTAGATAAGAACATTGATCCAAAAGATGACAAAAGATAGCTATTTTAAGCAAATGATTATGCAAAATGCTGAGCCACTCATAAGGTTTATAATTTCCATTCATGTTAATGGACCTCAAATGTGTAATTGATATGAGCCATTAGTACCTAGTAGAGGATGTTGGTGTGTAATTTTACATTGCAAACCCAAGCCTGATATTTTTTGAATGTCAAAACAGAACTTTTCATCTCTTTACTTTTATTATTTCTTTTAGACCTTCTTTCTTTGTGGCCTTTGCAAAGCCTAATCTGTGTGCATAAGGCTATGTCAACATTACTGATGATAACTCTAAGCAGAATGCAAAAAGCAGAAGTCTTTTCAGGGTAAAAAATCAAAACATCTTATGGAGAGATTAGTTAGGAAACCAAGAAGGTTACTAGTTAGGTAACTTAGGGAGAAATTCAAACACTGGATTTGCATAAACTAACTTGACTCTAGAAAAAATGCAGAGTTGAGGGTGCTGCATGTTAACCAGGGAACTGCTGAGAAGTCCTCTGTTGTATGAGTTAAGATCATACTGACTGCTAAAGTAACCTTTGGCCCTAGGGTTCAAGCTGTCTATTATCTGTTTGCTTTTGATGCAACACAGCTGTGTGTTCTTGGCTCGAGTTCACTGAGAAAATTGCTAAGTTGTGAGAAAGAAGCTGTGAGAAAGTACTTAAGCTAGAGCCACACAAGATAAGGGGAGTAAAAATGCAAACGGGGTGAGATTGTTGAGATAGTCATTACCAGCAACTCCAGAATACAGGAGTAAAAATACTGACATGAGCGAGAATAAAACCCGAGAGAGAAAACTGGAAATCTGAAGTTGGAAATATGGCAAAATCAGCCAATTCTACTAAGTTGTGGAGACCACCCCTTTCTGAGATAGCAGGTGATAGCCTGCTCAACAAAGATTCATCAGCTATGTCAAGAGACTGGTGACTATGATAATGCTTATCCTAGTAACATTATTCCTAGCTTTTTACTGTCTGCATTGCCAAATAGAGTTGCTTCATAATTAGAAGTTGCACGTATTCTGCTTACATAAAGTCTCTGCATGAAGGAAATGTTGCCCTTCTGGAGACAGAGTTGTTATATCAATCCCTGCTGTTATGTGGAAATCACTGCTTGGTGAGCATTTTTGCTGCCTGAGGTTGGCATTGCCACATGTTGCATGTTATAGACATGCCCCAGTTCTTAATGTGTACCAATAAATTTATTTCTTTATACCACAGTAAAAATAAATGAATATGAAATTATTCATAAATGAAAAAGTGAAAAAATAAATAAATGAAAAAAAAGAATATGTGAAAAAATCTGTCTCTGTGAAGTACAACTAAAAATTGGTTAGAGAGGCATGAGAACAAACAGACAAACCAAAATCTATCCAAGTTTTGCCTGAGAAGTGACTAAAAGTGAGTTGAAAAATTCCATTTTCTAAAAGAAAATTATTGTATATGTATGCATTCTTGATTGCTAATGAAGAACTTAGGCCCCTAAATATTTCAATGCTAGGAAAATGGGTATGTGAGGCATCAGTCTCCTAACTCACATAATATATTTGCTTCCACAGTCAAACGAAATACTTTTTAAGGAGAGAGAGCCTGGCCATCTTCTCCTATATGAGTCAACTACAGAGTTATTGTATGCTTTCTACAGCTATCTAATTCATATAATAAAACACATTAAATATTAGTTAGGAATTGAAAGGATTTTTTTCCTCAGACTTGTACTATCTACACAGCACTTATGAAATAAACTGACAGGAAGGAAATTCTTCAGCACAGTTTACTATTACAGACTCTGAAATGTAATTGTTGAATATATTTGCAATAGACAGGGAAATTTCTTCCTTTTAATTTTCTAATTAACTTCAGCTGATTTTGAAATTACCATCACCTATAATTACAGCCTGGAGTCTGCTACTACATCATCATATATCACGTGCTGCATGTTTTCTTGAAAAGCCTTACTGGTGAGATCCAATTTTTCTCACTATTGACCATTTATACAACATAAAACTTCTTTTAGGCCGCCAAAGTGTACGTTTAGTACTTACGTCAGGCAAATTTGATATGCTACATAAGTGTACAATAAATGTGTTACTCCCTCTTTGTTACTGGCTTTTTACAAAAACTTTGCTACAAGTGAAGAGCATTTTGCAGCTGATTCATATATTTTGAATATATGAATACTCAAAATGCCTTTTTTCCAGCCTTTGTCATTCTGCAGTTGGACTCTTTCAAAGTCTGCTGGTAGAGTATATGAGAATTTGTTATTATGCACAAAGCACTCCAATACATATACATTAGATATCACTGCATTGATGCCAAATTGCTAATAAGTACATATTTGTATGGAACACCTCTCATTTAAATGACAGACAAGCCAAAGAAAACAATAAACACACTATGCTAAGCTGTTTCTCTAAATTCTTATTAAAGCCTTGCAAATAGCAATGAATAAAGGTTAGAACATATGAGCTATACATGCAAACATCACCATATCTATTTTAGAAACTGTCTTCAACCCCTCTGTGAGAATTTCGAAAATAGGATATATTTTGCACTTACTCTCTTTCCTTCTGTAAGAGTTTCCTCATCTCAGCCAAATGCAAATTTAAGACTGACACATGTATTAAATCATTCTCTGTTGTCTTAGCTGTAGTGCCCAAATTTATTTTAGGTTCCTCCAAATAGATGCTGGGAAATCCATTGGGCAAGAAATCAGGAGGCTTTGGGGTGAATTTTTTATTGACATTGCTTTGGTCTTTAATTACATCCTGAGAAAACAAAAATATGACACCTGAGAAAAAAATAAATGAAGGAAAAAGTCTAACATAGCTCCAGCAGGGCTACCAAGGCTCTTTTAGACATTTAAGGAACATAGGAGAAAAAAAGGCAATAGGTAACATCTTAGACAGTTGGACTGTATATGGGTAGAAGGTGCAAAAATGGCAGTATATTTGAATAACTGTCATTTTGTGATATCTCACAGCTTCTGTTATGACAAGCTTCATATCCAAAATATTTCTAATGTGTCTTTACTAAGGAAATATACTAAATTTCTCTTTTGTTGGCTATAACTCTGGTGAAGACAGAATCTTGGAATTAATAAAACCAGCAATGCAATTTATCCATGCAAATAATGTATTGAGAAACTCTACATTATGAACTCAAACTTTTTATGTAAAGTGTGTTGAAACAGACTTATACAATTTTTCATAAGGAGCAAAGTATATAGATATCTATTTTGAACGTACATGTTTTACATGCAAAACATAAGAAAAACTAATATCAAAATAGGAAAAAAAAATAAAATACACATTTTTGAGGAAGACTGAATTTCTCTTGTAAACAAGTTTCCCTTAGAAGCATATTTGCTTTACCATATCTAAGAAATTTTCTTTAAAAGCTAATCTCATTTTAGCAGTTTACTGACAATCCTCTTTCACTCTGTTCTCTCTGTTCTTTTGATTTTTTAGAAGAATGCCCAAAATTTACATCAGAAAATACTAGAAACCACTAAGAAGATAAGAATGTTTCCTATTCACATATAAAGTTTCAGTTTTCAAGTAGAAAATATTTTATACTAAGGAAAAATAGTATATTTTTTAGCAATGGCACATTTGTCTGCCTGAAAATATGAAAAGCATGCTTTTTTGGCAAAATTTATTCTTACTTGTAACTTTTTTTTTTTTCAGATTTCACAGGAATATAATATCATTAATATGCATCAGAGAGTAAAATTTCCAAACAGAATACATTCAGGTCTAAGATCTTGGCAATTCCCCTTGAATTGAAGTAAAAATTTTCCTACTGTCAACAATGCAGGGAAAAAAATTTTCTGAAATATGTGAAAAAAATTACCTATATCTACAAAGACTGCCATCTATCAGAAAACAAGTAAAGTTTTTACATGGTTTTGTCTATGAAGACTATACAGTGCATTCCAAGGCACAGAATTAAAGGTAGTTTAACATGAACAAATACTTAAATTTTTGATGAATATAACTGGATCTTTTGTGTAGAGCTAGGAGCTGTTTAAACAGTGCTGATACTTGATTTTTTAAATTCCAAATCATCATTTAATAGCTCTCCTTATCAAACAAAAAGTCTTGCAAATTTGCAAAATAATTGCCTTACCTCTTCCCACGCTTTTGAAGTTCAGGGAAAATTAAATTATTTTAGATTTTAGGATCTTTAGAAGCCAAAAACCTAATATTCTTTTTTGGAGGGGAGAAAGAATGTAAGTATACAAAATATGATTAATTCAGATAAGAAAGGTAACCTGTTAGAGTAAAACATGAGAGAGAATCAAAACAACGTTGCAAATTATGGGATATAAGAGTCTGCCTCTGTTCCTTAAATGTCTAGTTATAATGCAAGGGTATGAATTTCTCTATTTTTCTGTATTAGAAGTATTTAGACGGGGGGGTCAGGGGGCTGAAGGGTTTTGCTAGTGAATGGATCAGGCAGCATTTTAGTCAAAATTCTTGAAAAATCCCATTTCTACATACACATCCATACTTTGTCACTTCTTCATGAACCACAAAAAATATTTCCCATTCTTTACCTTCTTTGTGTCTTCTGCCCCAGGAATTTTGATGATTTTGGTTAGGTCTTTTGGAGGTTCTGGTTCCAGAAACGTTAACAGGCTTTGGTCTCTTTTAATACAGGATATTTCTGAGCAACGGCATTCCGTTTTCCAAGCAGTTCCATTTTCTAAATTTTGCTTCTCACTTACTAAATCCTGATTTATTTTTTTAAGCACACTTAGCTCTTTTATGACACTGTCTAATTTGATTCTCAATTGTCTTGCTTCCTCTCGTGCTTTATTTCTTTCTCCTCTAACTTTGCTCCATTTCTCCCTCCAATTAGCAGTGCAATCGGACCACCAGCGCATGGTCTTCTCCATTTGAGCAGCTCTGGCTTTGACTTCCTCCAGTTCCTGAATTTTTACTGCTTCAAAAATTTCCCAATCACTGCTGTAACTTGTATGCATATGTGCATAATGAGGTGAACTTGGGTAGAAACTTTGAGATGGAATGTTTGAATGAAACAGATGGTCACCTGGATGCCAACATCTATCTAATGTATCAGGTTGTGTTGGTTGGGTCCCAAAAACCTCTATCTCTTCCATTTGTTTCTGAATGGAGTCTAAATTCTTATTTTGATTCATCATCTAGTTTCACTCCTAAAAAAGACAAAGACAGACAATACTTTAGCTTTTAATTAATTATATCATATGAATAAACTCCAACAGTTGGGCCTACTGCTGGAATAGTGAGTTAATGATGCTGCTCATGTTTTAGAAATGTGCTTAATCAACAGGAAATAGCTATTCAAATATCTTTTATTTATACACTTTTTGAGTACAGCAGAAACAGACCTATTACTTTGCTAGGATTTGCTTGCAAAGGAAGAGTCATTAAATAATCATAGTGCTCTCAAAAATGTTTGAGTCTAAAGAAAACAGACAAAAGTTTTCTTCCTTCATGAAAAGATTGAATTTAATCAATATATATTTAAAATATCTAGTAAGAGGAAGTTATTTGTCTAGAATTACAGTCATAAATCACTTGCCTTTTTTCCCAAACTGTGGAATTTCATACTAGGCAAAACTTGCCTTATAATTTGCATACCTAAGGG
>WBNO01013195.1:76239-94159 GCA_013400575.1 Peucedramus taeniatus | reverse complement strand
AAGCAGCAATGCTTTGATAAAAAAGGGCACCAAGGAAAACAAGAATCTCTACAACAGCCTTTGTGAGCACCTACACTCAAGAAACCCAGGCAGAGAATGGAGGTAGAAAAAGATTACTTAGCTTGAACCCATAGGAAACAAACAAACAGAAAAAAAACCCAAAACAACAAAAAACCCAAAAAAGCCTCACCTAAACCAAAACAAAAGCAAACAAAAGGAGAAAGTGGAAATTAGGCAGATTAAAAAATATTGTAGAGATATAAAGCATACCACATTTTCTAACTGATTAACTACAATTAAGTCTGTATACCATGTTCTTGTCTCTCTTACCAATGCTCTTATTAGACTTACAGTGAGAGTTCAGATCACAAATAATCCAAAAGTATCTCCCTAAAGCACAGTGAGAAATAGCACCAACATGACTCAGCCTCTCCACACAACATACGGAGTACACACAAAGCAGCTTGGACCAGGATCCTGAGAAGTGACACAACTTACTAGTCTGCAGTGAACCAGTGCTGCTGCCATTTACCATTGAGTTTGTGTGCTCCCTCAGCACTTCTCTCAACATAAGTTCTAGAATCTGAGTTTAAGTCTAAAGCATACTTTCAGCAATCCATTATTATTGTTGAGCTTCTGTAGTATGAGCTGAGTATCCCTGTGAAATCCCTGACTTTACTTCAAGACTTGCTTGACTTCAAATCTGGGTTTCACATTTGCTCAATAAGGCTCTACCTAACAAATAACACTGCCAGATACAGCCGACTTTTTTGCATCAAATTGCTCTTCAGTGCATTCAATGATGGCAAAATACATATTTCAACATTAAAAGACATGACGCAGAACAGTAGCTTTCTCTTTTTCCCTGTTTAAAAACCCCAGGGAAATGTCATTTGTAGTTTCTATAAATTAAGAACAGGTCATACAATGCCTGCTCCAACATCACATAAAGTGTGGCAAGTAATTTTACATCTGCAACGATGCTCAGAATATGAAGACAGAAACATGCCCTTGTACCACAAAAATAAAAGCAGTAACACAACTGAACTAGAGTGTCATATATACACTTGGTATAGTAAAATATTCAGTAATAACATTACCTATGTGCCACACTTCCCTCCTGGATTTCTTGCACAAATATTCCTAGTTCTCCTCTGTTTTCACTCTTGAGACCCACAACACTGAAGCCCAGACCACCACTTAGAGGTTTAATAAGGTCAATTGTCTCAACAAGACGACCCTGTTCAGCAGAAGTTAAAAAAGGGTAAAATTGTTAAAAGGCTAGAAATGAATAAAGGTTAAAAATGTTGAAAAGCAGTAATAATAAACATGGCAAACAACTTGGAAATTAATTTCTAATGACAACTATAGCTGGGCAAGACTATACAAGCTAATTGAAACACAGTTGTTCATTTCCAACTTCTGGCTATCATACAGAAAATATCTGAGAAATAAATACTATTACATCCCAGAAAAGGAAATCAGGGAACAAAGGATAAATATACAGAGTTTTGTTTTAGTACTGACTGAAGTGGTATATATATTTTAGGGGGTACAGGACAACTTTCAAGCGAAACCAGAAAAATAGGATGAATTTCAGAAGGATGAAAAAAACCTGGACTATACAAAAAGGCTCTCCTGAACACAACTAGACTTTGCCTATCCTGCTCTATTACAGGTTACATAGATAAATCCTAGAATATATTCCCAGCTGGGCATTCCCAGCTCCAGCCACTGAAGGGCCCCATGCACCATTTCTGCCTACTACAGAAAACTAGTAAGATTACAGAACAACGCACAGCAAGGTCAAAATTTTCCATTTTATTTCCAAAAAAGTCACAGAACCAGCTTTCATTAATTATGCATACAACAGAATGCTCTGACAAAGTATCTCCCTCATGAACAGAGCAGCAGTTCTACAATGAACATGGAAAAATAATGACATGCTGATCTGTAATACACACACTGGTCAGCTAAGGTCAATAGCTCATGAGTGACTATATCAGGGCTAGTTTTTCAAGTGCTTTCTCATTTACTAATTGTTTCTCAAACTAAAAGGTTATTTTTATTTTATACAGTAAGTGATATTGTGATTTGTGTAGTAACTCAGTTGCTTTTAAATAAATATACATGTATCTTAATTCTCATATAATCAGTAATCCATACTTTGTGGTTATTATATGATAGAGTTACCTGGGACATGTTTCTGATCAGCTGCTCAAAGTCATCACTAGAGAATTTCCCATTAATCTGAGGAGTAATAGATCTCATTGATGTTTCTAACACATTAGCTGGGTTGCCATTCTGCTGAGCCAACAAATATGACTCATTAAGTGGCAAGGACCCCACACTCACACCATGATGGAGAAGCTGAGGGAATTCGGCACTGGAATGTGTGGAAGGTGTAATATTTACCTGTAAAAGATTAAAAGCAATACAGATTTACAGACACAGTAGAAATCTTCTCTTAGGTAAGAACATTATCATAAGCCAACTGATCATTAGAAGTACTTGAAATTCCAATTTGCAATTTTAAACAGACATTTTAAGGAGAAAAATTACCTTCAATACTTATAGCCTATGTAAAGTTGCATAAAAGACAAAAGAAATTGACTGGAACAACCTAAAATTATTTTCCATGCTCTGTCTAAAATTCATTTGTTCCCATCACCATAGCATCTTGAAGTAATCCATCACTATGTTAGAGATAAACAAGAACAATTTTTTTCTACAGTAGCAGTATTTAAGAAAAAAAACAAACAGAAAATCAGAACAAAAAATGTTATCAGCTTTATTACAATTTAAAAAAAAGTATGCATATATTGATGAAAAAATAAGTAAATCTCACAGCTACATAGAGAACAAATTTCACTGGTCAGGGTTTCCGCATCACTAAGTACTACAGCTACCAATGTGATTATCTGCATGAGCTAGGATTAAATACAAGACTACTGAACAAGTCTAAAACCACCAGGCTGATCTGAAAGTCACAATCATACGTTTACACAGGCAGACTTTACAATCTAATTTTGTCAGAACAGAAAAGAAAGTAAGAAAATTCTCTATTTTGCATAGCCATAGCAAATCACCTCTCTTCAAGCAGATCTATGCCAACCAATCTAATGAATGGCTGCTGGTGATATGAAGTTCAGATGAAGCAGAAACCTTCATTTGTCTTTTGTCCCACTTGCCTGTTGACTGTCAGTTGGTACTGCTTTACTCCAGACAAATTTGCTTCCTACTTGTCTGGTACACTAATTATTATATTGCAATTTCAAATATCTTTCATAGTTTTACAATGCACACTTTCTAGCATTCTGCATCACAATACAGAAACCTAAGGTTTCCCTGCTTTAAAGTCATATTTTAAACTTCAAGTATCAATAAAGACTTCAAAACAGTAGGTATATTCTAAAATGTCAACTGCACCAGTCTCACTGTTCAAGCACATTACATCTATTGCATTTATCATATCAGTCCTCCAACAGTCCAGTTATTAAAATGTCAGTATTGTTCCGCATCATACAATTACATCTCATCTGAGTGTTTCAGGAAAATGCAATAAAACAAACGTAATTTGGTGAACAACTTATGTGGCTGGGAAGGCCCTCAAGTTAAAGAAAAAATACCACAAGGCAGCATTAGAAAGAAACATTCTCAACAGCATTTCTAAGCCTGCTCCGACATAAAAACTGTAAAGAAGAAAATATGGATGTTTGGAACTCATTTTTATATCCCATTGATTATGTTCTCTATCCATACTTGTGAGGAATCATTTGGGTTATGTTCTGAACAAATTGTAACACCTAAAATGTGCACATTTACACTTTCTTTAACCACATGCATTTATGTTGGCAAGCTTGTAAGGCACAGGTAGACAAGCCTTGTTTCACATGTAACAAAAACCAGAGACATAACCAAATTCTACCCTTCTGAGAAGGTAAGACTTCCCCTTAATTATATGGATGGATTTGAAACTAGTAAAGTCTATGACATAAT
This sequence comes from Peucedramus taeniatus, assembly GCA_013400575.1. Lineage (NCBI taxonomy): Eukaryota > Metazoa > Chordata > Aves > Passeriformes > Fringillidae > Peucedramus > Peucedramus taeniatus. Next base: position 90,160 of record WBNO01013195.1, on the reverse strand, counting down.
TGTGTTTCTTACCTGCATAAGGCCATATAATATGTTAATTCACTTCCACCTTCACAATACTGTCCATTTCAATGTATAAAACTGTAGAACTGAACTTCGTCAATTATGTGCTTTATTTCTTATTCTCCTCCACCTTCAAATCTTCTTACAGAGCCTGTTGCTATGCTTCTTCCGACAAAAAATGGTCACTAGTGAAATCATTAATCCTAGGAGTATCTAACACTATGGTAATTAACTATTCTTAACTGGTTCTACTAAAACATTTTTACATTTCTACAGCAATATGAAGCAGCCTAAGAGTATATGAGATGCACACCTCAACTACCTTTCATGTGCACCTAAAGGCCATAGTATACAGGTCTGATATCACAAATCATAGTCATAGATTCAAGTTCATTTTCTAAACTGCAGTGCTCATTGCAGAAAATAGCACTGAGTTACCCTTTCTGCTGAAAGTTACTATTTCCCAGAGCACTCTCGGTTAAAGGAATCCCTAGAGAACTAATCACCTGCTCTGGCAAAGCCAGCAAGGTTAGCCTCAACAAATAACAGAATATTACTTATAAAAGCTACCAATTTTATCCAATGTCAATCAGTGAAAGCTCACTAAACTACTTTGGTGCAGCTTTTGGAGTGGTAACTTCAAACTAAGTGAGCCAGGCTCAGCAGCTAACCACAGTAATGACTTAATCAGTATGATTACACCTAGAGAAAAATACATTAAATGTCTGCAATTTCATTTAGCACCATTCTAACTGCATTATTGTGTCCTGGGGGCCTTTCACTGTGGTAAGAGCTTCTGGATGTTTCACATTTCACAACAGCAGAAGCAGAGAGTCATTGGTATTACTGACAGTCTTATAAAACCCAACTGTGTGTGAATTCCCCACTTTGAGCAGAGTGTGTAGCCATTTCCTAAGACAAAAGAAGGAAAATTCTACAATAATGCTAAAAGCAAAGTTTGAAATGCACAGAAAGCTAGAATACCTTCTACTTTACAAGGAACAAGCCATGCTGGCAAAAAGGAGAGAAACAAAATTTTATGTCACAGAACCTGACTGTAGCTGACAATCCACTGCTTTGAATTTATTCCATATCACCACACAGTTTTTCAGACTGCTAACACAGAGACAATCCCAGTTTGTGAAACGTCTCTCTGCATAAAAAGCCTATGTCTTTCATGTCTCTAGTGTGCTTCTTTACACACAAATGTGTAGGGAGCAACTTGCACTGGAAAAATCATGCACAAAAATCTATGTCAAGCCACAGTAAACAAAATTAGGACTGTTTTAAAATCATATGGATGCTATAAATGGCGTTTGCATTATGATACAGTTTTTCTCTAGCATACAATAAAAGACTCTCTGTATCCATAATTACTAAAGAACAAATGGAACTACATATTAAAAATAAAAGGTTTTAGAGTATGACACATTGCCCTTATGACTAGTATTACATGCCTAATCTGAATCCAACATACTTCTTGTGCCACTCAGTCTTGTACTACGATTTAAGTATGTTCCCCTAGTACTACTGAACAGTGGATTGATTGCTTTAGGCAGCTCATTGCACTGTTTGCAACATTCTAAGAGCAGAGTAGTCATGATAGGCGCTTTAACTTCCACCTGAACATCTGTCCAGTATCACCAATGCTTTTCTCTACTCAAATTTGAAGGACTTTTTCAAAAAAGATAAGGCAATGTCCTTAAGGAATTCTGGTTTTCTCCCTGGTAGAGAATTTGCACATTCCCATGCTGAAATAGAAGTAGTTACAGGGCAATTAATATTTTTAGTTTTTACATTGTATGTTTTCACTGACCAAGTCTTGTTCAAACTGGAAATATAGTGGCCATTTTTTCCATTTGAAGTTTCATCCTTTTTCCATACTTTAGTGGGCTGGGGCATCATTGTAGACATATTGACTGACTTTTCCCACTCCTTATGCCTTTCTAAGCAAAAGATGGAAGCTGTTAATGTTTTTCTACTACACATAACATAGTAACAACTCCACTATTCTGTAAACATTGGATTATATTTATTTCCACGATGGTTAAAATACCACTGAAAGGAAGTATTGCATACTATATATATTGCAGGAAAAGGAAAAAATAACCTTCCAATTCACACTAGGTTAACTAGAACTTTAAAACCTTCTCCGCAAAATTTCAGTACAACAGCATAGCCGCAACACAGTATTGAACAGTCACATCAAGAGCAACTCTCAGAAACATCTCATTTTCATCACACCCTTTTTAAACAAACACAGCTCATATTTAATGGATAATGTGCTTAATGCATGAAGCCAACCTCACATAAGATTTCATCTGACCTCTGAAACTCCAAGAAAAAATTAAACTCAAAAAAAAAGTTAAACTGTTAACAGAGTAAAGTTTTCTGTAAGTGTGTATTCAAAAACCTCGCATTTCACATCTCTTCTGAAACAGACCTTAAAAACTACAAAAACATTTATAATTACATTTACAGTAATACTTAAGGTATAAGTTCAGAATTCTAAAAATTTAGAAGCAAAAATGTGATGACCCCTCTCTTCCCTATGCCCCTAGAAATCCAGGCTTATAGCACGAAAAAGTGGAGAGTTACTGGTATATATTCTTGCTAACCATAGAAGTATAGTTCATTCCAGGGGGAGCAATAAGCCATAAGTGCAATTTTTAAAATGAAATATTTTTCATAACTTATAAATTGTACTACTTTGCAGTAATACAATACCATAATTCCATTAAAAAGTAGCTTATAGCACTGTGATTGTAAAATTACAGAATTAAACATTACTGCTTTGCTTTATAAGCTTGCTTATGCTGTTTTTCCTTGATTGGCTTTCTCCTTATGGTATAAACATCTCCAGTGCGGACATAATTTGCATAAGATAAAAAGAAAAATTCATAAATACCACTCAGTATGACAAAACTTATGTTTTAGTCACACAGAAAGACTACAATACAATCAAGCAGTGCTTATATGCAGTAGCTCAAAATACTTTAACAAAAAAGCAACACAAGCCATGTCTGTACTGTATCAACACTTAAAGCAATGTCCTCAACATAGCTAGGTCTCAACTTATTCAACAAAAAGAAATTTTCAGTATTTCTGAACTCCAGCCACTGAGCAGAAGCCCTGGACACCCCAAGAACCAAAACCACAAGACTGATTGCAAGATTCCTGAGTAGCAAAAAGGCCAGCTGCAACAACAATCACACCAGAAGTGAGGAAGCACAAGCCAGAGAACATGCAAGCACAACAGCAGGGAAAGGCCCTGAGCTCCCAGGAACAGGAACTGGCACCAGGACCACTCTGCTGGCTGCACCTTTATGACTCCATCCTCAGAGTAGAACCCAAATTAGCATTTCTTGTTATCACTTCATTTAAAAGAGCAAACAGTATTGTTGCCAAAAGGGGTTCAAGACATGGACTAAAAATCTCTAGTTGTGCAAAATACTGAGTTAACACAGTTAAGTGTTCACTGGCAATAGGCAAAGACAGTTTCTCACTTCTTCCCTAAATCCTCTCTTGCACTGACACCCAGCTGCTATCCACCACTACACTGTGAAGGAAAAACTATGGTCAAACCCACAAGTAAAAGCAAAAAACAAAACAAAACAAAACAACAATAAAAAAAAAACACCACAACAACAAACAAACTAACAAACAAAAACCCGACCAAACAAAACAAACCACCAAACAAAAAAACCCAAAACTGAGAAATGCAGCCCTGCCATCTGAGCTAACCACCAGATATTTTGTTCTGGCAGAGCTCTGAGTGGAAAGGACGTAGGAGGAGGTGAACAACTGCAAGACAAAAAGGAATGGAGGAGAAGTAGGACAGGAATGCTAACATGGTCCAATCATTTTCTTTAAAATATTTCATAAAGAAAAGAAAATATTATTTAAATATTTAAAACACCACAAGCTCTATTTTTGTTCTCTGTCTCTGTCTTATCTTCAAACAACAAGACTTCTCTTCAACATCAGAAAACAGGAATTAACTGAAGAACGAGGACAGAAAGAGACAAGAAAAAAAAACTGGTTCCTTCAGTGCTCCCCAGCTCAAGAGACTTCTGAAGTCAAAACAGTAATTCACAAAAAAACCATACTTTTGTTGTGCCTAGACTTTTCCATTTCACAATGACAGTTTTGCAGTACAAACAAATCCTGCTCATTAAAAAAAAAAAAAAACCAAAAAAACCACAAACCCACAACTTTAAAGCCTACTAATAAGAACCAAGGCATCAGATATGCTGACTTTAGCACCATGCCTCAAGATAAAACAGCATACCATTCAGTCCAGACGTTGCACAAATAGAGGGCAGGACTTTCACTGTCATCTCTATGCCTTCCATACACAGTGCCTCAAGCCAGGAACACATCCTTACCTTGAAATTCATTGATAACCCTAGAGACCCACAATGAAGTCTCACCGGTTGACCTACTTCTGCTGGGATACTTGCAAGGAATCTGTGTGATTTGTAAAGTAAACTGCCATTCTGCCTTCTCTGCTCCCATTCCCTGTTTGAAAGTATAGTTTGAAAGATGACCTCCCCAAAAATTTTGCAGTAGTCTTGTAGCTCTTTAAAAACTCATGAAAAACAAAGGAGCAGTTAAACAGACTGCCACACTTCACCTCAAAAAGAATCAAATGCCCATTAAACTGTCACTGCAGATCATCATTAAACATAAAAAAATTAGCCATCTTAATCTCCCGTGGGTAGAAGCTGCAACATCTTGTCATTGCACAACTCAGCACCATTTGCCATCCTGTCTCAAACACAGCTCTGACTGCTACTGCTGGGACACAACTCCTCTCCTTAGCCTGGCACAGCTTGGCCAAAAAACCTGGTCACTACTCACATGCCTTGCAATTTTCATCAACATGTTGCTTAAGAGCTTCAAGAGCATAGTACCCTGACAGTTGTAAAAGTGTGTCCTTGAAGGGTGTCCTCAAAAGTACACCTATGAAAACACAAGTTTTTTTTAATATAACTGCCTATTTTATGCTTTTATTCTTTGTCCTGTTTCAGTATGCTTTGTAAATATTTAAATAGCACAAAATAAAAACAAATAATCTCATGTCATACTGTAGGGAGGAAATTCTACAGGAAAAATATAGGATAAAGAACTGACACAAATCTAAGAATGCTGGAAACATATATTTACACGTGTAAGTGTTCATTTAAGCACACATATAAAAAAGGGAATTCACATCCAAATAGTTCCCCTGTCAACTAGACAGAGTACATACCATGCAACACGCACAGATCACTAGAGTTACTTCACAGACAAACTGTCTGAGTCAGGACAGAAAGAGAAGTTATTCTTTGCTTTTAAAAATCACATGCCTTAAATTATCCATCCTAGTATCTCCTGCTTAATTTACTACTTTAGGCAAGTGTACTTAAAAAGATAGACATCCTTTAACTTGACAGTTAATGTCCAGAAGGGAATTTGCCATTTTACCAAATTTTATTAATGTTTCAGGCATACCTTATTTCTCACTACATGTTCCCAGGGCCTTCACCACATAATTCACACAATTTCTGGATTTCACTGTTAAATTCTCATTTCCAAATGGCAGTGCAAGCAAACCCTCAGGACAGTTTTTTTTCCTGAGCTTTTTTAAAGTGACTCCAATGTCATCAAGTCTCTAAATACTAAACAGACAAAATCTGCAAAACATTGTGATGAATACGGCACAGACACCATTCTAATTTATTTCTTGTCTGTGCAAAATAGCATCAAGATGATCCACAAGAAGCAATAAAGGGCCACAGTGCATTCTTCTGCCATGCAGCTGAAGTACTGTAAGGATTGTGAGGAATCCTTCTCATCACAGTCTGGTCAGAGACCAGATGAGGCTCCACACTGATGATAAGGTCCATGTGCAGAGTCTGCTCCCTCCCACTTCAGCAATTCTGCATACCAGACAGAGCTGGCCATCTTGCAGGAGTCAACAGGAACAATGATTTGTCAAGTCAGACACATAATTTAGTCCTAATTCAGTTACTGAACTACTTTCTATATTCTTCAAATTCTTATTCTTCTAAGAAAATTATAGCAACAAATAAAATCAATATAACCAAGTTGCTGACCCCTTTCTCTAGCTCATTGAAAACATGCAGAAAATTAATAGCCTGAGCAAGCAAAAAGGAGGCAAGAGCTCTGGCTTCTCTTTGATCTTTTATTCCTATACAAAGTACAAAATAGACCTTCATTTCCTTCTGAAGTCAAAAATTCTACAGCTTCCCTGTACATCCTCATTTTAGCAGGGTAAGACACAAAAGAGTAATTAAAGGCTCCTAGGAAAAAAGTCCTAGACCTCATAGAAAACATCCTCCTTTTGAAGCGAAGAGAAAGAAAGCTTTATGTTAACCCCTCATCCATATCACCATTTCCCTACTCTGCACATTTTAAGTAATGAGCATATACATAAAAATCCCATACACAAAATACAGCCTCAACAAAGCCCTGAAAAGTCAATGGGGTATGTCCCCAAACCTTTGCATCAGATGTTTAGTTTAAGCTATTTCACTGTTCAACAAGCAGAAAAACACACATCTTTGCATTACCTTAGCAAGTTTCTCCTTGCACTTGCCAGACTGCTTTTCCTACCTGATCTCTCAGCTGTTGAACAGAAGTCTGAAGGCTCAGAATTTGATTAAAGAGAGGACTCTGCAGCACTGATTTTAATAGGCTCAGTTTCTCCTCATTTGCAATGTCACCTCGATCCCGAAGTTTTGTCTGTAAGCGCTCCATGGCCTGGAGGGCCCGATGTGTATCTGTAGCAATAATCATTCTAGTCAGCAGCAGTCTAGAAACAGCCACACAAGGTAACAGGTTTAAATATAACCCTCTCTACTGTTCAAACTACAACTTGAATGGCTCCGTTTTGAATGAAAATCCCAGCCTGTCTAATAAAGCAGGAAATCAGAGGCAAAGCATAAATCAGAAGACAACCAAAATTGTCTTTTTGTCCATCAAGAAATGGGTTAAAATACGAAAGAGCCTTCATTGAAATTCAGTTACAGAAACTGTGGCTACAGTCCACTGTAAATAAATAGGGACATAAATAGTCATAATAGAAAACATCTGTCTTTTTCATGCAAATTTTTAATTAAAGAAAAGATTAAAACAAAGAAATCAAGACAACAGTTTCAAATTTAAATACACTAAACATATGATTGTACAACTTGTTTTCAAATACAAAAACTCAAACACAACAGCATTTCTAAGCACAGTAGATTTTCTTTTTCAAAACCTCTCTTAGCAGTATACACCTATATCCCAAATCTATGACACGCACTTGATCTGGCCACAAAAATACAGCGATACAAATGAAAAAAAAAATTACCAATTGTTTCCAACATGTTTTCTGCTTCTCAGCTTCTGTTTCAAAACTGGAAAGAGACTGTAAATATTTCCCTGAAAAGTAACAGAAAGGAAAAAAGGTCACATTTATAGAAATACTAAGCTCTGAAGGGAAATAAAAAAGCTTGACTTTTGAAAGCAATAAACAGCAAAATAACAATCTACAAAAAAACTATCTCCACAGATAATTAAAACAAAGGTGACCATATTCTGACTCACTTTGGTGCTCAAAACCTTCCTGAAAAACGCTTTAGGAATATACTTTGTAATTTATTTGCATTTCCATATCAAAGCAGCTGTCTGCACACTGTTGCACATGTCCTGCACTGCTTTAATCAGACACTATGAATCATAGCTGCCACTGAAATTTTACACTGTTTCATTGCTTTCCTTTTCAGTGATTCACAAAAGACATTCCCTGCGGGATCAGTTTTCAAGCTCCGTGTTGACAATTTCAGGTGCATGAGCCACAGCACACTCTTTACAGCCATCTTTGAAAGAAAAGTCACATAAATCACAAGGTTACAGGCTTCCAGGACTCTCACACCAAAGCCTCTACTATTAATACCTATTGGCATTGAGACTCAGATGTGGATGATAGCTGAGTTTTCATCAGTGCGGGTTTCCAGGAAGGAAATTCTACACTGGGAGGAAGAAATTCTGAAATAGCTTTGCTTATTCTTTTTTGTTGCTTTTTGGGGTTGTTTGGGGCTTTTTAAAAATGCATGCCTGCAATTGCTCAGAAATTTGCAGTGACAGAACATGTTTGATAGAGATGGATAGCTGAGAAGTGAGGAGCTCAAATATCATTGCAGGGGTATGAACTGTTGATCTTATCTCTCATAATTTGTTTTCTTTACAGTAGAAAAACACTTCAGTACAGCATCCCCACTTGAACCTGTAGAACCCAAAAACATGCAGAGCTGTGATCTCTAAGCACTCAAGAAAAGTGATTTTTTCTTGAGACTTTGGATAAAAAAAGAAACAGGAATGATGTGGACAGGTGACTAGATAAGACAGCCTAACAGGATCATTGGTTATAGAATCTGATCATTTTGTCAAGCCTATACTATTTGCAGTTTGTGCAGAAAAAAGCAAACCAAATGGGTTTTAATAGTTTCAAGTTCCATCAATAAGACTTCCCTAGTTTCAATATGCCTGAAGCTTCTTATCAGTTTTATTCAGAGAATCACAGAATAGTCCATATTAGAAGAGACCTTAAAGATCCTCTAGTTCCAACCTTATTGCCACGGACAGAGAACTTTCCACTAGACCTGGTTATTTCAGAGCCCAGTCCACCCCACAAAGAGATGGGGACTCCACAACCTCTCTGAAGATTGCACTTGAATTTTAAAATACATTGATACAAAATCACTGATCATCCTTTTCAGGACAACGTACAATACTCAAACGCCTTAAACCTGACTTTGCAAAGTAATGTTACTCCATGATCCAAATTATGCCTTTAAATAAAAATAAGCCTTTATGATTTTTTTTTTCTTACTTGGCAAAGAAAATTCCAGCATGTGATTACCAGATCTGAAAAACAACCCAAATATCTTGTATTTTCACCTTGTCATTCTACAAAACAAGACAAAATGAAGTCTATTTTACATGGGAAGGGGCTGGATGAGATTATTCAAATGTTATGAAGGAAACTGACTTCCCCAAACCCTTATCACCCATAGCTTTTCTTTCTAGATTAAAAACTACTATCACTTCTATTCAATTTTAAAACAGAGGTATTTATGTCATGCTTGTAGATGTTTTCCTCAGTGGCAATGGAAATCAAAGCATTTCTTTCCTGTTTCACTGTTCCAGTTCTCTCTCAATACCTACCCTTGGGGCTGTGTAGTGGATGGAACCAGAGAACTGTGCAAAAAATTAGAAATGGAGTATTTTTCAGTCATTTCATTTATCACAGCACTATACACACAAGCACATAACATCGTATGTTAAACAGATAAAACTACTCAGGAAAAATAGAGGGTTACTGTTCTGCTTTAGCTCTGCAAGAACCTCAACAAGAGATGCAGCTGTAAAATGTCTATATCTTTTGGAGGAGCTGGATATTGCTTTATCTTATGACTCAATTTGACTAAAATTTCATTCTTCTTGTGCTGAGAAAAGCAAATTTTACAAGTTACAGCACCCAAGGTCATCACTGGGTTCATGCAATTCTGAAGGTATGAACTCTTAATAACTTATAGCAGAGGATTCTACAAGCAGACACAAGTCTTAAACATATCTATAGGTTGAGATTATGCCATGTAATTTGCAATGAAAAGAAGTCCTTAGCTCTGCTCAGACACTCATTACTTACTTTCTATTCACCTCATGCTTTAGAGAGAGGAGTGAATACCATTCTAGCACCATACTAGTATCAGCAAATTCATTTTGAACTCTCAGTTTATTCTCCTTATTTGGGTTTATATTAGTAGGGAATCCCTCCCCAGCTGGTCAGCTTAATGCTTTTATCGACATCAGCAATAAGCATGAGAAAGACCAAAACTGTCATCAGAATGCTTTCCCTCAGACACCTCCCCTGAGGCAGACACAATGCACTGAGGCACACCAGTGTTTGCCTCTACATGTTCCAGGCCAAGATGACCCCTGTTCGCTCTGCCTGCACTCTGAAATGGCAAACAGACACGTGACTGCTCCTGCTGTGCCGCATCCATGCTAACAAGTGGGCTCTGTCAGCACCAGCTTAGTGGCACATTAACATAGTGGAAGTACTGGAGAAGCAGCCACACATCTCTCCAAAATGCAGAGACATATCCATAAATACCACCACTCACTACAGGACAGACTGGCCTTTAAACCAGCTTGCTTCTAGGTATTTTATCAATAATGTGCTAGTGAGAAGTAGAGTGGAATGCATGATCATTTGTTGAAAGGCCTAATTCTGCTATAGTGAAAATTTTTATAATGTCATTGTAGATTTCTAGATGGAGAGTGGAAAGTTTAGTTCTGATTTTCTCATTTTGCAATCTCCTGGCAGTCTGTATCACAGGAACCCGAAGCCAAAAACAGCCCTTCTATACATGATACAACAATCTTCACACCTCAAAGAGCTTACTAGCTTAGCTCAAAGTAGATTTAACTATTTTTGTATTTCAGCGCTGAAGTTCATTAACCTCTTCACAGTAACAAGAACACAGGCTGTCTGAGTCAAGACTTTATTAGCAAATTGAAGAAAGACTGTTAAGCAAATAGCAAGTTAAATCTATGTTCAAGTTCTAAAGACACAGGTAGTGAAAGCTATGATGTAAACAAAAAACAAATAGCCAAAAAAAACAAAAATAAAAAAAAAAAAGGAAAAAAACCCAAACCTCATCTTCTCATCTTCCTTCTGTTTGAGAGCATTAGAATAGAAAATACAAGGAATTTTAGATAGGCATATGGTGACAAACACACCATATTCACTCTAAGAACAAACCAAAGTTAGAGATGATCCCTTTCAAGCTTGAACTTCTGAAATTTGATTCTTCCAATGCTAATGAACAAAAATGGGTTTTTTTTTTTGCCACTCTTCATGCTACCCTTCTTTGATAACATTGGTTGCCATAAAACAGCTGGCATGTTGCAGCTCTGGTTTTTATCTGTCCACTTCTGTAACACTAAAAGACGCAGGTGGCAGAATTTTTTTTAACATCCAAAATTTATTTGACCACCTCTCTTCCACTACAATTACAGAAGGCATTTAGCTAAACAGATAAAAGATTAATGAAAATAGTAAGGTGACCCATTTCCATTGATCATTCTTTCACACCTGATCACTTAGTTTCTACAAGGAGACGGACTCTGTTTCATTGACGGATACTCCATCTGCTATTTCGCAAAGCCATTTTAGATAATACCTTGGGAACTAATGCTCATAGCATGGATTAGGAAACATGCAATGCCAAAGATAGAAAACATAGTAATAGGCTTTGCCCCATAGCTCCTGAATTACTTGAAGTGCTCTGAGTATACAGAGGAAATGCCTACCTTAAGAGTGATCTCTAGGCCTAAACTCTGGCTTGGAGTCGCAGGAGATTAAAATTAAATTTATTTCAATTAAGCAGAAAGGTAACCACAACATGCATTTTACAGCTGCTAAAAAGAGTATTTTGGAACTTCTAATCTAACATTTTGGCCTGGGCTAGAGATATCCTTCAGTACTAGGTTTTTATCCCAAGTCATCTTCCTTCCCAGTTTTCTGGCTATCATTCAAATAGGTATATTGTGTTAGCACCGAATGGTGCAGGAACAGAAACCAAACCACACAGAAAGTGTGTTTCTGGTGGGGTTTGTTTGCAGGTTTTTTGTTAATGAAACAAACAGATCATCTTCTACAAAAAAGAATTTTTTTCAGTAAATATCTTAAATTAAGATCAATTGGAATCCTTCCAATTAACTTCAGAAACTGAAAAGCAACTTTTTAGCATATGCAGAATATAGGGGACACTACATATACTGAATCAATGAAATACAGGTATGGTTAATATTGCCTCTTTATGTTTTCAACCATGGGCAATTGATTACCATATTCATTGAATTCAATTAAACCTGATGAAGCACAGATTTTACAGCAGTTGCACCTCAATGTATATTGGATTCTTCACAGAGGTGACAAAGCATACATAAATGAATAAATACAAAACCTCTCCAAATAGTTGCCAGTAAGCATCAACAAAGAGTCATCATTTTCCCTATAAACTGAAAACACAAATTCTCTTTGTGTATTGTGACAATAACAAGTGACTTATACAGAAAATCATAACACTGTGTAACAAGACCACTGTGCAAGGGATCAAGGATCTGAAAAGCCTACAAAAGAAATACATTATTATTGCCAAGGTAAAAATAGCACATTTTTGCATTGAACACAGTTCAATAGGAACTTGTCAGGAACACCAGCAGTGAAACAAGACTGTCCTTATCAATGATAACTTAGTATCCTATCAGCATGGCATTGTATTAGCCAAAACTGCTTCACCAGGATGCTGATATATAAAGGCAATTAGAAAATATACTGGATGTGCTTCACAAAATTATTTTTTTTGTGTGTGTGAAACACGGAGCAGAGATTTAAAAGATCTTTAAAATGGTTCTCAATATACTGAATAAAGTGCTACTTATTAAAACAAAACCATCTACAGCTATCTGCATGACTGAAAGATATAAGGCATTCTTGCCTGAAGAATTCACAGACCAGGGCCCCATCAGGAATAAAAAGATCCATTAGTATCTAAGTAGTGCAGATCTCTTTCCCTAGTGCAGATAGTGATCTAACTTTCCTAGCGCACTTCTGTGTGAAGAGGAGAGAATGTATCCAGTTCCTAGTGAAAAGCTTCTTCAAAGCACTAAGGAAACCATTAGAACTATCCAGGCTAATCAGTAAATGTTACATGCATGTTACTGTTACAAGATAGGAGACATAAAAATATGCAACTAAAAATTGACAATTTAAAAAAATTTATGTCCTCTGTCTAAAAATGCTGCTTGTTAAGGTGGGTATGTCCTTAGGTACTTTCCACTTGCATTCCTTTCTTTTAGTGTTACAATTACTTTCAGTTTCCACAGAAGCATCAAGAAACACTCCCAAAAACTATTTTACCACTTTCCCTTTTCCCAGTTTAGATTCTTCCCTACCAAGGAGATGCTGTTACCTTGGGAAATGCAGCAGTGATATGGAAACCACAGGGCGTCACACAATAGAACTTCCGCAACTGCAGAATTCAGACCCTTCCTTTTGATCTCAGTAAATCTCTGTTCTCCTACTGCGACAGACTCCTGACACCCTTTCTGGCACCGAAGCCAGTAAGGACCTTGCCTATCCAACAGTTTATAGTAAAAAAAAAATCTTCTACACTTATGACGACACAAAAGTATAGCTGGACAATGCAGTGTTTATAAAAGCAAAAGACAAGGAAAAGGGAAAAAAAACCCAAACAAACAAAAAAACCCACGTTTTTCAGCCAAATGGCAAATCAAATCTGTTAAATGCTGTACACAGAGTTGAAAAGGTCGGCTTTGTGAGTTTTTCTTTTTCTTTCTTTCCTCCTAATACTCTTTCCAGTAACATAGGGAGGTGCTGGCAGCAAGGGGGGCATGAGAAACGAACAATCTCTTCCCTTCGCGCACCCAGACTCATCAAAGAGCACAACTGCGGGCAGCACCTCGCCCTCCGTTTCCACCCAGCCAAAGCCGCTACGTTCAAACGCGCACCGGGAGCTGCTGGAGCGCTACAGCGGGGTCGGACCTGCGGGCAGCGCCGACACCAGCACGGCAACAGGTACCGGAGCCGAAGAGCCGCGGCCGCCGCCCCGCCTGGAGCCCGAGGACACCGCCAGCGTCGCCGCGGCCTCCGGTCCGGCTCTAGCTCCCAGCGAGAGTCAACGCCGCCGCCCACAAGTGCCGGCCGAGGGCCGCGGCCGCTAGCAAGGTCGGTGGCAGCGGCGGCAGATGAGGAGATCTACTCCCGTCACGAACAGCCCGCGGGGGGTAAAAAAGGAATGTGTGAACGGGCAGCAGGGCTCCCTGCAGAGGTTGT
>WBNO01013195.1:21098-60780 GCA_013400575.1 Peucedramus taeniatus | reverse complement strand
TTGGGATGAATATGCCTCAGTGACACTAAGTTCTCTGATCAGATATGTGTACAAGGAAGAAGAGAGATGAAATCAGGCACCCAGGAAACTCTAGTTAATACACAGCCTGGAAAATGAAGTTAGGATCAAAGTAAAGAATACTCTGCATGAAGGCACTAGCCTCTTAAAATCAACAGACCTGTGAAAGCAAATGGAATGTAACACATAACACCACAAAGCATTTCATCTATTTTCCCAGTACTTCTATCAATCACACAGCAATGCTGCATGAGAAGGGCTTGTCCCTGTGAAAGAGAAAAAAAACTTTTCCACTTGTTACTCTCTGAAGAGCTAAATAACTAAAATTAGTCAGTGATATTTTGAAAAAATTCAAGGAAAAATTTAGTCCCCTCAATACTAAAGTTGAAAAGAATGACGCAGGTTTAGAATGATAGGCAGAACATAAATTTCACACAATATAACACGTGCAGACTTTTAGGGAGGGAAGGCAACATTTAATTAAACACTATCACTTTTTACTTATACTTAAAAATATATTTAAAGATTGATAGGAGGCTGCCTGTTTTCAGTTGCCAGGCTGCATAGCCATTTGGACTTTACTAATATTTTCTGGATTAATGTTCATTTTGCATTGCCTGCACCATAAGAGTAAGATCTTCATGCTATTACATGTGTAAGACCTTTCATAACCTTTGGTGGCTTTAATACCCCTTTGGTGGCTTGACCTCATCACTAGGTGTAAAAATTCCGCCCGGTAGGGAAATCATAAATTTCCATGATGAACTCATAGCCATCCCTAGATCTCACTGTCACATCTCTTACTTGCTCACCACGGAAAGGGCTGCTTTTCTTGATGCACCTTATCCTACCCAAAGACAGCTGTCCTGAGCATGGTCTTAGAGAGACACCTTTCCAGACACTGGTGAGCTGAGCTCAAACCACAGCCTTTGAAGTACCTGCTCAGCTGCTGAAGGGTGTCAAGACACTATGCTGTGAAAAATGGTAGCTCACCAGATGGTGGCATCTCTTTAACAACACGGGCAACTTGGTTCCTTTATCTTGCTTATTTCTTTCCAGAAACTCAGCAAGTACCAGTTGCAACCCATCACAGTAATTCTTCACTGCCATAAGTAGCAAGATTCTCCAATTTCTATAGCTTTGCAATGAATAGTTCCATAAATTGATGAGATATGCACCATTGCTAGCTTACACAAAGGCTTAGCTAAGCTGGAGTGGACAACTCTGTGTTTCCTTACCCTCTATATTATTCGGTGGTATTGCAAAAAGTAAAGGAACTGAGAGGTAGCGTAAGGAATGTGAAGGTCCTTGAGGGGAAGCATATGGGGGGTGGCTGAGGTCAGTCTGTTCAGCCTGGAGGAGACTGAGGGGAGATGTCATTGCAGTCTAAAAATTCCTTGTGAGGTGAAGAGGAGAGATAGGCAATGATCTCTTCTCTATGATGGCCAGTGACAGGACCTGAGAGAATGGCCTGAAGTTGTGTCAGGGGAGGATTATGTTGAGCATCAGGAAAAGGTTCTTCATCCAGAGGATAGTTGAGTACTGGAATGGGCTCCCCAGGGAGGTGGTCATGGGAGAGAGAGTTCAAGAAGAGTTTGGACATAATTTTCAGACTCACAGTGAGATTCTTATGGTTGTCCTGTACAGGGCCAGTAGTTGGACCTTGACAATCTTTGTAAGTCCCTTCCAACTCAGGATAATTTATGATTCTATTATTCTAACAGTTTGGTGAATTATGCACTAGCCTTCATTCAAGGCAACAGAAGAAAAGCCACATCCTCTGAGAAAAGCCTAAGGACATGCAAATTGGTAGCAAATACAATGAGGAACTTGTCCTGTTGCAGACTCCTATTTTTGTTTCTTTTCTAGCCAGTACTAGGTGTCGAACTAATAAAGACTGGCACATACAAGAGTGAGCAAGGTTAGCATGGTGGAAGTTCAGTTTCCTCCCATACTCCATAGTGATGCCCTCAGGAATGCTATGCAATCATACTGACAGCTTGGAATCAACCAAAGGCATAAACACTTTAAAATAATTAGAATAAAACATACTGAAAGTATGCATCATGAAAGTAATAGAATTGCTTATGAGTGTGCATTGATGGAAGCAATAAGATGAGTTTGCTCATGTTGGCCAGGCCCATTAAGCAAATACATTAAAAAAAATATACACATCATCTTACTGGAAAAACAGATTATATAGTACATGTCCATGGTAGAGCCAATTCAGTACTTTAATTCACAAAAACATGAATAAAACATAGTTTTAAAAGACAAAAAGTAAACTCTTCATCTAATTTTGAGGAAAAGGGGTTTAATAAATAGAGACTGACTGATTGATAAGTACAGATACAAACAAATATTGAAGGCATTTGGAAACCTACCCTAGATGCAAATTGTCTTTGTGTCTGTAACAACCTAATTCAAAAGTGAGAAACGAACATCACAGAGCCTGGAGGTAAGGTAGTAATAGAAATATGGATGTGAATTCTGTGATTCTGATGTGTATCTTCAAACACACACTACTTTTGAGGGCACCCCCATCTTTATGTAAATGATGAATTCCTAAAATGTGTACCATATGACTTGTAGAATAACATTGTCCCAGTTTTGCATAAATTAAATGGCAGATCCTGATAACTAAGCTTTCCCATTTACATTATGCCTCAGTTCCAAATCCATGGGATATAAATGAGAGCAGCATATGGTTCAGAATGGGAAAGCTGTGGGACTTTCATGTATGCACCATGGGAGCAAATGGCTGTCCCACAGATGGTGCAGTATTTAGATGCATCTCCTGTATGATGGATGCCAACGCACAGGAGGATGAAGCCATGAGTAGCCTCTAGAGGTCCCCAATGGCAGGCATGCCTAGAACAGATGCTAGAGCTACACAAAGGGTTTTTGCAAGGGTAGATCTTTTTATATCTTGGCTTTCTGTTTTCAATGCTTGTCTGTACGTGGAAATTTATGGTGCAGCTGACTGATCTTTCCAAAAAGCTGTACTACAGTTAGAATTTCTCTGTGACAGTAATAATAATAAAAACAATTTTATTTCAGATTAATCACTTCAATTTTTACATGAGCCTTGCAGGGAACAGACACACTTTTTGGGGTTTGTTTTTAACTCTCTTGGCCTGGGGCCGTGAAAAGAAATTCACAAAGCCAAATAAATGATAAAGAAAGGTCTGAGACACTACTTCCATCTTCCACAGATTTCCACATGCACAAGTTATATACGATGCCATAAACATTGACACAGGTGAACATTTAGATACAGCCAACAGGGACAATATAACAGGGACAGGAAAGTCAGAAAAATATTTATGTAAAAAGAAATTCAGTCCTCTGTATATTTTTAAATATGAGGTTCAGTTATGTGGAGAAGAGTTATAAGATATTGAAAAGAAAAAGAACTTTTATTTCAAATATTGCTCTGTATTTACCTGTGAATCCATTTCCAGCTGTAAACAATAAACTAGTTAGCCCACAGAGATCCTAGCACACTCGTGTGTGTCCCATCAGCTATAATCAAAACACGCATATAAAGCAGCACAAAATTGTGACAACAAACAGGTAAGAAAATACCTGGGACAAATGACAGCGCTGAACTTAGTAAAGCAAGGCACTGTGAGCATACAAAACTCCTCTCCCTGGCCTTCTTCTCACAGCTAACCATGTCTCCCACACCCTGCCTGCCCTGTGTACACTCTCCTCCTGACCCCCCACCCATTTCCTCCTCCTGCTAGAGCCCTGCACCTTTGACCTCCAGATGCTTTAATGAATACTTTATAGAGTTGCTGGCATTAGGATTCTTACCACAGACTGGGAACTTGATGTCCTTTTGAAAATGCCTAGCTGGGCAGCAAGGGGCAGGCTTCCATATGAGTTTTGTAGAAAGCAAGTGGTGGGAGCTAGGCCAGGAACAGAAAGGATTGATCCTTCTCTATTATCAGGATGAGGATTTATGGATCAGAGCCTGGTGAGCAGAAAAGAGAGTATAGACATCCTAAAGCAGGCATGAGTGCAGAGATGTGGCAGCAGCAGACTGTGTGGTTTACTCCATATAGTGGGATTGATGCTGTTGGGGAATGCTCTCTGCTGACTCTGCTTCAGACCCGAAAAGCTTCTCCCACATGCTTCACACACTCATGAAGTATGTTTCTTCACACTTTTGTCTCCTTACCCTTTTAACCCCTCATTCTACAAAAACAGTTTTCTTTCATAACAGAGGTAAAGTGTGTCAGCAAACTTCCTTCTAAGAATTCACCTCAGCCCTTCAAAAAGCAATGCTAGCATTTTCTAAGGACAAGGGTCAAAAAAGAGCAGGGATAGATCAAGATTTTTTTTGCCCTTGTCCAGCTGTAGCTAAAATTCCAGTTCATCCACAGCATATAAGAAGATGATGGATAGATGGAAAATTTTATAAATCTTGCTGTGTTTGAGATCACAGAACAGATGTGGATCTCAGATCTCTAGCAGGTTCACTGCACTGGTGGAATCCAAAAACCAGAGGTTTTTCTGTGTGGCTATTCTGTAAATCAATGGCAGACTACATGTATTTTATAAAAAGCTTAATCCCTGAATTTCCTGCTTCCCTCCCCCCACCTTGCCTTTCCTTTATCTATTTCTTTAATATTTTTCTTTTCAATTTGTGTGTACAGTTAGTTTTATTAAGGACATTCTGCTTCATCCTACTTTTCTGTTCCAAACATCTGGCAGTTTTTTAATTATATTTTGCTTTTTCCCCTCTTAAACAGTGGTGAATCATTTTTCTCAGCCTTTCATTAGCTTTTTCTTCAAAGTGTTTTGAGATTTTTTCAGAATTCTTTTCTGTGAAGATCTTTTCTCCATTTCAATTCCATTTTTAGAGTGGATCAGTTCAATCACTTTTCTTCTACCTTTCACTTTTTTTCTCCTCAAAGTCTCACTGTATTTGGAATTAAAATGCCTTTCTAGAGATTACCATTATTGAAAACAATGTGTCTACACAGACTGAAAATTACAGTCATTCTCTAGGTACAGAACTCTCATTAAGAAGCCATTTGGTCTTCAGCAGATCCATAAACACCCATACATACTATCTATATAAACACAACAGTATTTGTATAGTTTAATGTGATTTAGTGTTCCATATCTAAAAATTTCACAGTTAAATATGCATGACTATATAAAGTCAACTGCCCTCTCCACCTCCAAAGGTGTCTCATAGGGGACCAAATGCATCCCTGAGTAGTTTCATAAGAGTCACTGAAGTAGCACAAAAGTGAAATCTGGCAGAGAGTGTTCTGGTAGACATTAAAGACCCATAAGAGATCTAAATTTGTGAAGTACAATGAGTGTTAAAAATAAAAAATAATTGCATACATAACTGATTACTATTTTTTTCCTAATGAAATAATTTGAATTTATATTATTATTTTTTATTGTTACATTTACTCAATAGAATCTTCCACTCACAAAGTTATGTACACAATGCCTGACAAGTTGAATTTGATACAGGCAGTGTCATGAGTCAATTTACTTAAACATTTAATCATTAGACCAACTTTCACTATTTAAAAAAAGTATGAAAGGCTAACTAGATTTCTAGGCACTCACAATAAATTTCCAAATGAAAAATGCATAATCTCCTCAGTTACAATAGTATAGATCAAAATTATGACCCTTTTCTTCCACCAATTTAATTGAGAAGGCAATTAATCTTGGTAGATTTTTTCCATTTCTTTTTTTCTATGTAAGATCACAAAAAGTTTGATAACTTCAGTAAATCCAGGACAAGCAACTTATTTCTTAATATAGAAAATGTCCTCTAATAGCTAAAACACAATAGAAAAAAAACCAAAACCCTTCTAGTCAAGAAAATGTAGCAAATCTGCTCACTACATTTAAAGCCCCAAAGTTTAAATTTGACTTGCTTATTGACATCCAAGTGAGTAATGGAGGAGTTTTATTTGGAAATACTCTTGGAAAGCATTCAACCCAGTTTTGGCAGCAATAATTGCACTGTAGTTTGGGGAGAATTTCACCTTCTCTGAGTGTGCGACTTGCTGGCATTAACTCAGAAGTAATCTACCAGAATCACATTATCTTGTTTTTAAACACGTTCAATAAGCATTTTGGGAAGAGTCACTAAAAGGACACACAGTGTCTCTTCTCTTTTGCATGTAGTTTCTTATCTTTGGTCTCAAATGCAGAATGTCAAAGTCTTAAGAAGGACTTTTCAACCAAGGAACTATTTTTTCACAAATGTGATACAGAGACAACAGCATTTGGAGTTGAACTTACAATTTACTCACTGCTGCCTCTCTTACTGGAATTAGCATGGTCAGAAACACTTCCAGAGAGAAAGATGGAAAGAATTCCATCTCATGTGTATTTTTTTTTCCACACAGTTGCACCATCTCTCTCCGAAACGCCAAAACTCCATTTTCTTTTAATCACTAGAAACTTAAAGAAAACTTCTTTTTGGTGGCATTTAATTGTCTCAGTCACAGAATCATAGGATCACAGGATGCTTTGGGTTAGAAGGGACCTTAAAGGTCACCTAGTTCCAACACCTGTGCTGTGGTCAGAGACATCTTCCAGAAGAAGAATCATAGAACCAAGTTGTGGCTGAGGCTAGCCAGCACCTCTAGAGAGAGCCTAGTCCCACCTCTGCTTATTAGCAGAGGTCTAGAGCAGAGACAGCTGCAGCAAGTTGCTCAAGGGTATGTCCAGTAGGGTTTGATTATCTCCAAAGATGGAGACTGCACAGTCTCTGTGGGCTCTTCAACTGTGTTTGCCATTACAAAAAATAAAAAAATAAAAAGTTTTTTAAAAACTTATCTTTAAGCGGTATTTACTGCATTTCAGTTCCGTTTGTACCCATCACTTCTCATCCTGTCACTGAGCAAAACTGAGAAGAGTCTGTCTCCATTTTCTTTAGTGCTCCATCATGTATTATACACTTAGATTAGTGTCTCCTGAGTCTTCCTTAGGGTAGACATTTTCAGAAGTCTCAAGCTGTTTCCATATGACAGATGCATCAGTCATATTTTAAAAATTTAAAATTTTTAGTGACCTTTCACTGTGAATTCCATAGTATTTTTTTTTTTTTTCTGGTACAGGAAAGCCCAGCACTGGACCCAGCATTCCAGAGAGGGTCTCACCAGTGCTGAGTGGAGAGAAAGGATCACATCACTTGGTCTATTTGTAACACTTTTTCTAATGAAGTTCCAGATACTTCTGGATTTCCACATGGGAAAGGCACACTGCTGACTCATGGTCAGACTAGTGTCTATTAGTACCCCTGTACTTCTTCTGCAAAGCTACTTTTCAGCTGGTTGGCTCCCAGTCTTTGTTGCTGAATGGAATTATTCCTTAACAGATACAGACTTTGCTTTCCACTCATTTAAATGCATGGAGTTCCTTGAATTCCACTTCTCCAGTGTGTCCAGGTCCCTCTGAATGACAGCAAGGATGGCTGATGTAACTGTGTAACTAGCTACTCCACCCGGTTTTGTATCTTCAGCAAATTTGCTGAGTGTGCCCTCTGTCCCATCATTAAAGTCATTAAATGAGGTATTAAACACTGTTGGACCAACTACTGACGCCTGAAGGAAACCTGTCGTGATTATCCTCCAGTTGGAGTTTGTGCTGCTTTTACATCTCTTTATCTAGTAAGGAGATTTTGACAGCTTTCAGTCCACCTCACTGTGCATTTATCTAGCACATGCCTCCTCAGCTTTGTCAGCATTTTCTGTGATAGTGGCAAAACCCTTTTTAAATCAAGCTTAATAGCATCTACTTCTTGACCCAATCCCCCTCCCCCCACCCCTTCCTTGTCCATAAAGCCCTTTTTATCATTGTAGAAGACTACGAGAATGGTCAGATGTGATCTCACTTTATATATCCATACTGATTTTCAAACACCCTGTTTGTCCTCAATATGCTTTGAAACAATTTTCAGAATTTTTACTCCACAATCTTCCCAGGGATTAAGGTGGGGCTGAGCAGTACTTCCCCAGATACTCCTTCTTGCCCTTCTTGAAGACAGGAGTGATATTTACTTTCTTCCTGTCATCAGGAGAGGATAGGATCTTTCCTGATCACCATGACCCTGCAGAGACCTTTCACAGTGACCTGGGCCAGCTATCTCAGCACTCACAGGTACATTTTGTGAGGTCCCAGAACCTGTGTATGTCCAATTCACTTAAATATAGCCTAGACACAGCCCCCTCTATCAAGAGTAAGTTTTCTTTACTCTAGATTCATGTTTGTTAGTTTAAGCTATTGCTTAAACTTTAAAATATTTTCCAGAAGGGATTTGGTCAAATGACTCAGGAATTTTAATAATCACCAAGACACAACACCCCTGCATCACTACTTGAAAAATTGACAGTAAAATTTAGCAATACTACTTTTGTAATTTTTGGACAGAAAAGTGAAGAAAACTAATTTTGTGGGAGGAGTAGGAAGAGACAGGTTGGCTGAATGTTAAGAGCTTTGAGAAAACTAATAGCCTTAAAAGTCCTTCATGTGGAGGTAAACAGTTTAAATCCCTGAAATCAGAATGCAGTATTGAAGAAATTTTCTTTGAAATGACTTTTTCTCAGATCTCTAAGCAAAAAACAAATATCCAAGCTGGATCCAAAACAAGACTATGCAAATATAGAATTCTTTTTGAAAGCTGTACCTCCAGGAGTAGGTCAATACAGAGTCTTGGATGTGTGTTGATCTGGCTCCCATCCACACAAGAGCTTATCTGGGAAAAAAAAGACAGTGGAGGCTATCATCAAAATATCATCTTCTGCCAAACTAAGATTTTTATACAGAAACAAGGGCTTACTTTGAAAAACAATCACCTTTTAAATATAAGAAATTACCTAAGACAAGATAAAAAATGAGTACCCCAAGCTTGAAGAGTATGAAAAACTATCCCAAAAAAGAACAAAACATAATATGCAGAACTTATAACAATAAAACTTCCAATAAAACAAAACTTCTGCGCATCTGTTATTGCCATAGGTATTATCCAGTGTGCAATGAAGAACCATCACATTTATGCCAGACATGAAATAAAACTAGATGAATCCCTGGAAATACAGTCCATAGGCAAAGATGAAGGATTAGATGTAACGTCACTGTCTGGATCAGTCTCTGTTCTTTCTTTACATTTAAGCACATCACTAACTGCCATATGATATGTAGCTCAAAGTGAAATGAACAGTAAAAAAGTTTGATCCATACCAGCTGGGAAAGAGTTGGTTTTATGCCAACATTAGTAGGACGTGCAGGAGCTGTGTTGGGATTTAGTGGCTCTGCAAAAATATCTGCAAGCTGAAAACATCAGCTCTATGGAGTTATCTGTTTCTGCTGGGTGTTACCTGTCCGGAAACAAACGCTCACCACCCAGAAATGTACTTTACTTTGATACAATCCAGGAAGGAATGTTCTTTGGGGAGAAGGAAAGACGGAAATGATCTGGGAAACAATGATAAATGTTGAAATCAACCATCAAATCTACATACTTATAAATATACTCAGTGTGAGATCAGGAAACAGGAAATGTGCATAGTGTTTATTACCCACACACAGCAGTGAGACCAGCTGCCTACATGTCCTGGAGTGGTCAGGATAATCCTGTAATTAACAATGCACCCCAATTGGGGGAAAAAAAATCTAGTCATCTCATACTTGATGATGGAAGTGTGGAGGAAGAGGGCAGCAAAGAGCATTTAAAGACCACTGTTAGGAATTCCTGAGGAGTTGATTCCATGGAATGTTCACAGTGCAGTTTTCCTGCGCACAAGCACATCCTCAAGCAGTCCAGATATCTTCTAGAGGTCCTATGTCAGGATATCCTGCTTCTTAACAGCAAATATACAAGCTGTATTTCTCTTAGAAGCCAAGAGATGCTACTGTAGAAATGGAACACAAGATGTAATTCTACTAGTACCTGGTGCCAACAGAGATATACAAGTATGATAGAGATATACCATTATGATTAACTCTTTAAAATATTATTTTTATGCTACCGCCCCTCATCATGAAAAGAAAAGGATTTCTGAGATCTCAATAGCCAAAATGACGAAGATCACTATAAGTGGAGATCCTTTATGTAGGGATGGCAAATGCAGAATTCCTCTCTGGAAGACACAGAATTGCAAAACCATTTCATCTTTTTTAAAGTGTGTTATAGATACTCTATTCATCCTCTATGCATTGCAGTTTCTAAGAAGTGTACTTTCTTCAAGTTTAAAATTCAATATAATGAGACAAGCCTTTTTAGACAACAGGATTAAATCTGCAGAACTACTTGCAGGTTATATCCTTTACTGCTTCATTCACACAGACAGAAATGTCACTGAACAACAGAATATCTTGGGGTTGATTAAGGACCATTTGACTATTGCCAAATTACTTGCATTGATTTTTGCTAGACGTGAGAGAGAGAGCGGTTTGATGGCAGGACTGCATAAGGGAAGGTACAGGTTCAATGATTCATGCCAAATGAGCCTTACCAGCAGTATTTTAAAGTGAAAAAAAATCAGTTCATGCAAAAACTGTCATACTGCCTGTTTTTGTAAGGCTTTTTTTGAGTTAACAGTCTCAAAACTCACATTCTGTAAATATATATACAGTAGTATATATATATATGTATATATTCTGTGCACTCACAGAAGACATTAATTTTGCTGTTTATCATCTGCCTTGATGCTGTATTTTGTTCCAGCAAATGTGTTCAAGATACAAATGTCAAAATCATGTCACTATGACCAAAAGTGAATGAACAGTGCACAAATTCTCAGTGATGTTTCACTTATATACTGTAATGGAGATATAAGCATTTTAAAATATTGTGCTGTACTCTGCTCCAAGTGCCAGCTAGTGTAGCAAGAGATAAAGGCTTAAAAATTTCTCCTTGTCCTTTCAAAAGTTCTGCTTTGTTTTTAAGCTTAAAATAGCCTCCAGTTCATCTATGTCTCCCAAAAGGGAGCTGTTTGCAAACAACTCTTTCCTTTGTCCCTATCTATAGCCCTGCCTGCACAGACCAGAGCCTTCATTCTCCCAGCCAAGGCAAATGGGTTGCAATTCCCCTTGGACTTCATCCACAAATCCCCTTAATTGGCAGGAGAGATTGCCATTGAGTGGTGTGAAGGACTCTTTCCTCCACAGGGGTTGATTGTGCTGCCTCCACAGGACTACCCGCACCTGCCAGCCGGCAGAGCAAGGAGCCAGCATTGGTCATCATCAGATATGAGCCTCCTGCCTAGTTAGAATACAATGCTTTAAAGTGCATGTAGAAGACTACATGGAGTGCACTTGAATATAGCTTTTTTTTTTTTTGACGAGCACTATTGTGCTTGGCACTCAAAATGAGTCAACCATTGCAATACAATGTCCTCAGAGGGACTGTGTGGACTAAATAGTGAGTATTTAGTGCTACCTAAGCAGTGGTGTCATCAAGGGATTACAGCCAGAGAAAAAACACTGAGTAAATGACAATGTGTCAGAGGTCAGTACTACGTCTTCTACATGTATCACCATAAGAGCATCCTTTGCAGTCCTTCCAGCTCTGGGATAGTAACTGCAGGAGAAAAGGTTTGTCCATAGAGATATATAACCATGGGGAAAAGCAAGCCAGAGAAAAATGCTCAGTAGCATCACTTTCTCAACTGGAGGGTACTTACCAGCAGTAAATGTGAAGAGCCATGTGGGTTGGCAGCAGTCAGTCCTTGCTTTCAGGACCATAATGTTCCATGCACAATAGTAACTCTTTTCAAGCTGGTGCAGCTGTTCGGCTCCATCAAGCACCTACTGAGTTGAAGGGTTCAAATAGAGCACTTGCTCTATTTGAACACTGAAGTCTCCATTTCGAAAGGCAAATGAATTTCCTGAAACCTGCAAAAGCCTTAGCAAGTCATGCAAATACCATACATGAGTTGGTCATGGTAATTTGAACACTTAATTTGGATACCGGTTTTCTCAATTAAAAAAAAGAAAAGAAAAAGGAACAAAAAAATCCCTGTCTTCCATCTGTCTCTAACTAGCTAGCCATTTTCAGTCTGTTTGTAGCTCCACAACACAATGTGAGCTTGACAGGCAAGTGGACTAACCAGCTTTATAAGACTAAATAGAAACGAGCAAATGCTTTGTAGAAAAACATTCATTTTTTGAAAGTTTCTTACTTTAGCCATTCATAAAAGTCCTGCAATCATATGCGTTCTGGGAAAGTCTTTCCCAAATCGTTACTGTGTGTAATTCTTACTTTGCACTTCACCTGACAGAAAGTAGTTGGACCTCTGCAAATTTAGTAATGTGAAATTCAGATTGTCCTGTTCAGGTTTTGTCAGATGTACAGGAATTGCACTGAAGAATATTAGCTAGCTCAACTCATCCTCCAAATTCTCCATTTAAACATATTACTGTATGGTGGAAGACTAGGGCTTGCCAGGTATCACAGTCTTTAGTCTATGTGTCTGAATGGCTTCTAGCAAGACCACAGATCCTATTCGCAGTGCGATGGTCATGACTCACTTTCAGCTGCCTTGCAAGTCGTGCTGTAAGTGTGCTAATGTCTGTCTTGGCTTTGGATGGATAATGGAAAGTAACATCTCACCTGGTAGTCAGTACCCCTGCCAGTGGCCATCGAACGACACTGCCTTAAGTGAATCTCCTGTAGCAGTGGGGTTGAACTAGATGATCTCCAGAGGTCTCTTCCGACACTAACTATTCTATGATATTGTGGTACTGCTCAAAACAATTCTTGCACTTTGATAAAGGAAGAGTAACATACTTTAATATTCATATCTACTGTTCATTCTTGAATCTGCAGCCTCCATGTTATGCCACATGATCACTGATGAATATGTTAAGTCCATCTGCGTTCAACCATGACAGAAAAGATTTCACATTTGCAAGTTCAGTCTTTTTGGTTATCTGGATGTATTCACCTAAAATGTGAATGAAGTATTCACTTCCAGCAATAATCCGAGGCAAAACATGAGCAAGGAGTGAGAACGGAAAGCAAGGTAAAATTAAAAATAAATTTATGTGTAGTGCCCATGAATACTGGAGAGGAATATTGGCCTTATCCCTTGTGCTGACACACCACTCATTCTTGAAGCAGGCATTAAAGCTCTTACTTCTCAAATGATGAATATTGAAGCTTCTTTTCCATGTGTGAGCAAGATATCCTTAGGACAATTTGAAAATTAGCAGAATGCTGCTGAAGACTGTTTTGCTGTTTGACCACTTACCCCAGAAATATTACATGCAATGTAAGGTAATGTAAGGTCCCAAACAGGCTCATTGCACAAGAAATAATTTTATCCAAAGACAATAGAAGCTATGAATGTTTAGAAAAAAAGTACTGCTGCATAGTTTGTTCTCTGGACTGGATGTAATTCTATAGAAATGTTGCAGTTTGGCCAAGAGAAAATTAAGGAAATCAGTTTTGATAGGGTATTTGGTTTGCTTAGTTTTAAATCAGAGAACTGTTTATGATTCTGGGATTCTATGAACATTATGTCTTTGCAAATGAAGCATTCAGAAAAAAATTTAAAGTTGGCACAATAGGTAACTTGAAAGATAAGTGGCTCATAATTAAATAGGATGTTAGATATTGAAATAATTATTTTCTAAAACTGGTTTTCCCAATGAGATGTGATTTTATTTTTCTTGTACCATGATGTCTTGTAGGAAAAAAAAACTGAAAAGGAGGATGTAGTCACAAAATCTTCCCTTGAGATATTCAGTGATACCCAGTGATATAACTTACAGCTCCACTTCTGCAGAAACAGCGTCCCTCCATCTGCACAGTTTCAGTGATGCCAGTCACAGGTTATACAATTCATATTCGTATCATCTGTATCTACATTATATATGTCCTCACTTAGAATTAGCTCTTAAGGAAATAAAAAGTAATGCAGAAACCTAGGTAGTAGAAAGGAGGGAACAGGTTTAGAAATGCATGTCTATTACTGCAAAGGGAGGAAACTCCTTGTTAATTGACCAAGCTCTCCTAGCTAGGGATTTCAATTGTGCTTAAAACTCAGAAGTTCACCTTTTTACACCCAGGTAAGAAATTATGTTGTATGACAGCAAAATTCTGTTGAAAGTCATGGGTAATACAATAAAAACAAGAACTGTAAATCTCTGTCAAACTTATCATCCCATTATCTCCATCTTGTCCTAGTATTGAGTTACTGCTTGGCCTACATTAACCCATCCATGCAGTCTCTGATGAGGTCTTAAATCACATTTCAGGAGGCCAACGCCCTCATCAGTGCTTTCTTCTTACCTGCCCAGATTAAGATAAACAGTTAATTCACTAACATAGACTAGAGCCTTGGTTTCTTTGCAGTCCGGGGAAAATAATATACTGCACTTCTCTCAAAGGTAAAATTCATCTTTATCAAAACCAATTCAAATTTATTTGAATATAAATCAAATATTGCTTAAATAAGGCAGTTTTTCAGACCATTTCATAACATTTTCAGGCTATGTCAAAATATTTTGTAGCTACAGAACCAAACTCTACTGAGGATTTTTGTATATATGAGAAATTACCTTTATAATCTCATTATTAATATTGTATATACAGATACCCATGTATGAAGACTGATTAACCTGGCTAAATTCCTTCTGAAGCTTAATAATAACTGTACTTTTATGTAGTTGTATTTAATTTTGACTGAAGCATGCAAGTTTCGGCCATCCATTAACACATTAACATCTGCAACTTTGGCTGGAATAAAAAACACTATTCAGTCCATTAAATCTGTATTTGATAATTCAAATTTCAATATTTTCTTTATTCCTTTGCTACAACCATTCAAAATACCATTCAAAATAAATGAAGGAAATGGTCCTCTTAAATGCAAGGAAAAACATTGTAAACGTCTGTGAATATTTGTTGCCTTTGTCCAATTTTAACAGTTTCAACTGAATGATTAAAGTTGAAAGATTAATAGATGAGAAACTGTTTCTTTTTCTCTCCCAGTACTAGACTTCAGTTCAGCAAACCAAACTAATTTGTCCTGTTGTGTCACTTCTCCATTTGCTCATCAGTATCTCTGTTACTCACTATTTAAAATATATATTGCATAATGATCACCCTGGGTGTGATCAGTGTGTGAAAACTTCAGTCATTGAGAAGAAAGTGAAAAAAAGCAGGTAGTCAAGAATTAAAAATCATAGTTTTGTAACCTATATAAACTTCTTCAACCTAAATTCCATCTGCTAATAACATGTAGGAAAAAAGTTAGTGACTACCTCTATTGTCGTGCCAGACTCAATGGGTGGTTAATCCTAATTTGAATTTTAATTCAGTTTTAAATGAGTGTAAGGAGTGTGAAATATTGGACTAGAACAATTTATAGGGAAATAGAAACTCTAGGGCAGCCTTCATCTATGCATGCTTTTATCTGGATGCAAAAAACATTTACTCTTTATAGAACTTTTTTTTTACTTCATTTTTCTTCACAATATACAGTGATTATTCTAGAATGTCACAGAAGCCTTAATACACTCCTTCTTGAAAGAAACATGCCTGTGTCAGAAGTAGTTAAACACAGAAGTGTTTAGAGTTATTAAGCACATTTTTTATTTCTGTCTTACTTTCCTGTACTTTATGTGTGATTTAAAAGACAGGCACTTTTTCAGAATTGCAATTTTATATTTAAAAAAAAAGGGAAAAGAGAAGAAAATAAATGGCTTTGAGTACCATGCCTTAGTATTGTAACTGTGTGAAGGAACAGCATTCATCAGCATGGTATCTTAATTTCTTACCTGCTGAGTTTTGAGGCACATAAAATCATATCCCATTCTCCAAGACACAGAAAGCATAACAGTAAAGTTTACAAGCTGCTTGAAAGCTAAGTACTCTTTCCTAGACAGTGTCCAAAGACAACAAACAACTATGCTCATAGTCAATGTAATTTAACTTGGCTAAAAAATCTAAGGACATAAACGACCATCTTATTCTTTGGCCAGATTATTTTCAAGCAATATGGTTGTAACACAATAAAAAAGAATCAAGTAAAAAAAATTATTATGAGGATGAAGAATCAATTTAATTTTTGCAGGGCTCTCCTAAAGGTGAAGGTTTCGAACAGTACTCTCATCAATTTTTTTTTTGTCCTATGGCCAATCAGACTGTAAAAGTAAATTCACCAACCAAATAATAAATATAATCTACAAATTGTATGTCTGCTTGTAAAGTAAATAAACACATAGACAAAATGTTGCTGTTTGATGCTGTAAGAGAAGAAAACATATACTTGGGCACTGAACTAGTGAACATCCCATTGAAACCTGCTGCAATCCACATGGAGGAAAATTACAGGTGTCCACCCCCAATAGTCATCTGTGCCTGTAGCATTCTTCTATTGTATAGGAGTTACTGGAAGGCATCATCAAGGTAGACCAGACTGCTCATCAGGATTATGGGGCAGCTCAGCTTTTCAGTGAAGACGTCATTTCCCTGGGAGGTTTCTATACCTGCAGCTCATTGCATTGCATATGCACTCATTAGGCTAAATTTTTATGGTAGACAGCACAGAACTAAAGCTGAATCTCAAGAGATCCTCATAAAGGGCATGGTGTTAGGGAGCACATGGCCTGGAAGGAAATGAACTTGCTACTTCTCTTTTCTTTTTTCTTTTTTTTCTCCTTAAAAAAAAAAAAACCCAAAACCAAAAACAAACCCCAAATAAACAAACAAACAAAAACTAACCTACCTCTCCCCCCCCCCGCCTTCCCCTCCAAAAAGGCCTCATTTCACCAGGACAAAAATATGTAAGTTTATTTATTATCCAGCTTCTGGCACAATGTGGCCCTGGGGAGCAGGACACAGCTGTGTTGCACAAGCCCCTGAATTCAAGCACAGCCCACCAAGTGTTCTTACTTTCCAGGAGCTCTGGCAGCACGGCCATTTATAAATCTACCCCACAGCAACAGTTGTGTGTAAGGCAGGAGCATCCTGTCAGGGACATATGGGCCTCCGCAGGTTAGTGATGAAACCTGGGGATGCAAGGACATGGTCCCACACACAAAAAGTCAAAGGGATCTGCAGGGAAGCTCACCTGCACCCTGGCTTGAGCTGGATCCCATGCATACCCCACTCCTGACCCGTCTGTCTGGTCCCAGCATTTGCGTGCGGGGTCTTTCTTCCCATAATTGACTATGCTGACCTCTGCTCTTCCTTGCAGCCTGAGGACTGCCTTTGTCTCAGCTCTTATCTTGGCAGTCCCTCGTCCCTCATCCTCACCCTGTAACCCACCGACTGGAGTTTCCTGTTTTCCACTCCTGCACACAGCAATCTCTGCCTTATCTCCCTGCTGGTTTCATTCTCAGCTCCATCTGTTCATTTGACATTTATGAACCTCATCAAGCTTTTGTTTTCAGACCCATCCAAATTTAAATACCTTCCATTGTATTTGTGCTTGCTCGGTTCTCACATTTGTCACTGGGATGATAACTGTGCTGAATAACCTAAATTTGGTTCTAAATTTGGTTCTGACTTCAGCTTCTATCCTTTTCAAAAAGCCTGCTGTGCTTACAAAGCCTCACAATAAGGTCCCCATGGCTAAAACAGTCCTTTTTTTGCTCAATGCCTGTCAGGCATTCTCCAGATGCATGAAACTTCCCATATAAGCATAGCTCCTCATCCTACCCTGGTCTTCTCCCAGCCAGCCATAAAATGTATTTATTTGTCTTCAAACATCATCTGATTTTGTCAGACTCTCTCTTAGTTTCATGCATTTAGTGATTTACACTCCTGTGAGAAATATTTTTTTATTGTTCCAGGATGATTCTGACATCTCTAAATTCAACAGGAAACCTTTCCTTCATGTGGCCTTCCTTCTCAGCAGAGGACAGGTTTGAAAAGGGAATACATTTTTCAGAAGTATATTTTTTAAAACATATATTCCCTCCTCACTTATGGCTATATCTCTTGGATGCTTTCCTCTCATCTGAAAATGTCTTGTTCCTCCATATTTTTTTTCTATAGTGAAGTGTTACATAGATAAAGGCAGGAAGGAAATATACCTAACTTAATTTATCCTTATTTTTATCTCTAAATCTGATTTAAATCCCTCAGTTATTAAATCGGCTCAATTCCAAGTATGCCACCTGCACAGGATACTACGAGAAATACGTTGCAATCAGAAGGCCAGCTCAGGAGCCGAAACTTAAAGAAAATATCCTACAATTCCCCTGGCCCCTGACAAACAAAATCTTGAAAGCATAAAAAACCCATTTCAAACATGGAAAGTGTAGCCTAACATTGATATCCTGACTTTCTAGGTAATTTAAAACTTCACACTCCCTAGTCGCCTTACTAAAGCATCCACAGAAAATCCATACCTCACTGTTGTGGGTTTTTTGATCCATAAACTAGTCGGGTTTTTTTCATATTATCCTAGGTTCTTAGGTTAGAGTCTCTGGCAGCATGCAAGTATCCGTCTGGCTAAAACAGCTATCAACTTTTCCTTTTATTTCCAGCCTTCAATTTTTTGGGTTCCTGTGTTCCCTACAAATACCTGATTTGTTCTTGTCCAAATGATTCTCTAGACAGGCACTTTTTCTTCCAAGTACCTAGTAATGCTTCAAATAGGTTTAGTGAATATTTTTATCTTATTCCAAGGAATTTTAGTTCCATTATCAGCTTCATTGCTCATGACTGATTTTTATTTAATGTATCTATCTTTCATTATTTTTAGGACTGTTTAATAATGTTCATCAAAAAAATCATGACTCTTCACTTCTCTGATTTCCCAACATGCTATCAAAAAATTTTGCATTTAAAGATGTTTTTTTCCTCTCACATTTTCCAGCTTAGTCCACAAAGTGATCAAAACATAGCCAAAAAATTTTCACAAACTCTCTAAAAATCAATGACAGTCATTTTGCCAAGCCATAGAAAAAATTATGATCAAAGCAGATATTGCTACACTTTGACTAAAGTCAAAGAAACTCAAAACTAAACTAGAAAATTAATTAACAAGAGTGTCTTTCTGAACTTAAATGTGACAAAGAACCACAAGAGTAAACAGAGGCAATGGCATAGTTCTGAACTTGTTATTTCATGACCAGCACGTGATCAACTAGCAACACCTGTATTAATAGGACAGCTATCTCAGAGTTGACTTCTGACTTTTCCGGGGTATAATATGGGGCAGCAGTATAGATTTGTGCAATTAAAATGCAAACACCTGGGCTGAATTTTAAAGACCAGATGTGCTTCAATTAAACAAGCCCTGAGGTTTGCTTAAAACTAGCACCTGCTTCCTGGTTACATGCAGTCACCTGGGTTTCTGTGTAAATTTTAAGTTTTGAATGTCTTTGGCTCTTTTTGAAGGGAAATGTCTCTATTTAGGTACTTCTTTGCAAGCAAGTCAAATTACCTTTTCTGCAAGGTATGTTCCAAATTTAATTCTCACCCTTCAGCTTCCTGCAGAGGTTTGCTCCTAGATGTTGTAAAATAGCCAAGAGCTAAAAGTTGCCCGCTGTGCTGTCCCTCAGTACCTAGTTTTTGATACTTTTAGCTGCAGTAAACAATGGCAGAATTCAAAGCAAACCTCTAATGAGTCAGCACAGCTGGTTAAACTACAGCATCCCTTAGGCCACAGGAAAAAGGGCAAAGTTAGTCAGTAGCTGTAATTTAGTTTCTCTTGGCGTCTTGTGGACATGTTCATAGGCTCTGCCTGGCAACTCCCTGGTTTATAACAACATGGATTTGAATTTGGGGATGAGCACATATGCATCCTCTGACTAGGGACTCCCTCATGCCATCTGTTGTGTGTCAGCTGTACGGAACCAGCATGCACCAAAAAACTCACACATTTTGAGACTTGCAGGTAAGACAAAGCTGACAACTGCCTCCTGGTGAGCAGATTCATAATTAGAGGAACAGGACTTTCCACAAATCCACAAAGTGAGGTCAGTTGTTCAACTTAGTTCTGCATCCATGCTGTACTTAAAAATGTATTACTATATTATATTTGGCAGGTAAGAAATCAGCCAGATGATATCTCTTTCAGATATTGGAAGAAATTATTATTTCTGCGTAAATTGCTGCCTACTTTCCTCTCAGCCTTAGTCAACAGTAGCTGATATAGACAAGAGTTTAAAAAATATTAATTTTTAAACAAATTAGTACTCAAGGGCCTCAGCTAGATTAGGAGCTGGTTGACAGAGTGTTTTTAATGCCTGGTGGGATCTATGACAAAGGGGTAGGGCAAGAAAGCAAGTCTCTGTTTTTATTTTTTTTTTTCTGAGAGTCTTTTCAATAGTTAGTGGAAAACACTGCAATTTGCAAGCATCATAAACCAACTGGCCTAGTAAGTTGTCTAATACGACAGAGCAGAAATACCCTAACTCAGGGAATGAGCAGCCAGCACTTTACAGGGCCCGTCCAGTGGCGGAGGAAAAACTGCAAAACAAACCTGCAGCTGTATTCAGTGAGACAGGCTGAATTTTTACAGGGAAGAAATTTGCTAGGGACTTCCAAGGTAATGCGAAAAGCAAAAGTGTCCTTGATTTAAGGCAGAGTGAGCAACTGGTTCCTCAAGGTGCTTGTCTCAAATCCCTAAAGCATTGTGTCACTATATAGGTTGACATTGTGGTTTTCAAACTATCTTAATTTTTATTCTAACTCCTCTTTTGATTGTTCTGCTCAAACAAAAAAAATACCTCTTATGTTTAAACACAGAACAAAATTATTTCTGAATCTGCAAAAACTGTTTTGTCTCCAAGGCAGCCAAACAGCAGATCAACAAAGCAATCCATGACTACTTTTGTCTGGGTGCCTGTGGGGAGAACAGATATTTCATGATTTGCCTGGAGCATCGGAAGGCATAGCATCAGCTTTCAAAGTGTAAGATACAAAGAGAGGGACATGAAATGTTCAGAATGTGTTAGACTGGTTCTTCTGCAGTGTCTGATGGAACTATGGGCAAATGGATCATTCAGTTTACCCAGAGATGTTCAACTTGAGGAAGCCAGAGGAATTTGACATCAGATCTTGATGTAAATACTGAGCATAAGGACGAAGATGTTATGGTTCACCATTTACAGCATTTTCAGAAGGCCTGACTTCATAGTTAGTGGCTCTTGACAGGTTTTTACCCAACTGGTCATTTCTAGAAGGCAAATAATATACACACCTCAGTAGCACTTAGTGAATTATAGTTTTTTCTGTTAAGTAGGTAAAAGGCACAGACACATGGTACAAGCATGCAATTTTATATTCCTAACCACACAGACAAACATCTATAAGAAAAAATGTGGAGCTAATAATGAGCTGTCTTTTTTTTTTTATTTTTAATGAGCATGGTAAAACTCAGAAACAGTATCAGAAACATCAAAGGAACAAAAGAGAGGATTTCGTTGGTATTTTGATAGTATAAATCACAGAAATGTGACTGAAAGGTTCCTTTATTCTATTAAGAT
Source organism: Peucedramus taeniatus (assembly GCA_013400575.1). Taxonomy (NCBI): domain Eukaryota; kingdom Metazoa; phylum Chordata; class Aves; order Passeriformes; family Fringillidae; genus Peucedramus; species Peucedramus taeniatus. The sequence goes on along the minus strand of WBNO01013195.1, from coordinate 39,318 downwards.
AAAACCCCCATTTTTTGTGCTAAGTCATCTGAAGCTGTAACTGGTGAGATTGTGTTATTTATTTGGATTAAGTGCCCCCCATTGCTTTGTCTTGTTTTGTCATCTCTAGTTCACAATTTTAGGGAAAAGGTGCTCAGGTATTTAATGCTAGGATGCAGGTCCTCCTTTACCAGGGAAGCACCTGAAGAAGTGGACAGAAACTCACCTCTTCTGTCTCCTTCTAACACAAAGTTTCTAGTGATCAGCCCAGGCAACAGACAATCCCTGCCAAGGACCCTGCCTACCACTTCTCAGATGATATATTTCTTCAGCAGCACCCTGCTGCTCCTGAGAGCATAATGCAGCTTGGGATATAGGAACAGGCTGTGTCCTCTCTTGTGGGAAAGGCACTGCCAGCCACCAGCACTGTACTCTGCTCCTCTCACATCCCCATGGACTGTACAGAGGTGTACAGAGAGAAGAGGGAAAGCAGATAGAGAAATAATTCAGAGAGGGAAATAAGCTCCAGTACTATGCAAATGGAGAAAACAGTAATGTGGAGCTCTTTGCTCCCAGAACGAAAATTCCAGAGATGTGAGCAAGAACTGAGTCTGCTAATTGGTATGTGCAAGCAGAAATTATCCAATGGAGGCCAGGTTTTACAAGATGTTTAGGTGGCCAGAGATGCTGATAGATACATAGTCCCAGATCCTTGGAAACATTTAGTATTTACCTATCTCTAGTAAAATTAAAAAATCTTAGATGAGTGTCAACATCTAATTAATTTCTGTGGGTTTGGCCCTTGTGTGTTTTCAGAGAGGAGGCCCTTATCAGATTCCTCAGGTACCTACATATTTTTACAAATCTGTTCTCACATGTCTAAGTAAAGATGTGAAACCCAATCAACACTCATTTTATTTCCTCTAACCTGTATCAACAAGCCTTTTTTTGACAGTTAAAGCCCAAAACTTGCTTAACTGTAACTTAAATCCTGACTGAATTGCTAGTAGGCTGCATCTTTTTGACCTCCAGATTTTAAATTGGTTCTTCTATGAGAGTTACTGGCACTGCTCCATAGTTTTTCCTTCTGGATCTCATTCCCCCCAGTAATAATCCTTCCTCTCTTATTTTTACCTACAATCAGGACGGGATAATCTTGCTTTATTTTTTTTTTAATTAACCAATAGTGACATTTTTTAAAAGGGAGCAAATATACATAAAACACTCAGACATCTGGATCTGACAGTCAAGATGTCAGTGTGGCCTTATGATCACATGTAATTGTCACAGATCCGTCTTACAGCACATAGCTTCACATTCTGCATGTTCTCCAGCATGTATGAGCAGCCCAGTGCCTTTTTTTCCTCTTGCTGTAAGAACAACACACAGGCAATTACCTAGTTTGGTCTTGCTGTGCTCATTTAATTTCCAATGTAACTTCATCTCACCATTCCTCTGTTATTATATTCAGTGATTCACTTTGATTTGTCTTTTCTTAACCATTGCAGAAGCTGGCATTTTGACAGCCTTGAAAATCATATGTTCAGGGCATAACAAGTGCAGGCAGTGCTGCAAATTTTCCAAATCCTGTTCAAATAGGATACCCCAAGTCCACAAGAGAAACCACTCTCAGCTCTAAAAGCTTTTTCTTTGCTCAAATCATTCGGGTCCTGCATTCCTTTTTAAGGCAGCATGCAAGCATGGACTGGTTAATGGTGGCTGCAGCAGTACCTCTCTGACAGCATCTTGACATGGGCCAAGTTCCTGATTTGTAAAAGCCAGCATCTGATGGCAATATCACAACTGCCTTAGTTTGGATTTGAGCCAAAGACCTGGAGATGAAAGACAGTATTTTAGCCTCTCGAGCTATTCAGTACACCTTATCATCTCTCCTCACTACATATTTTCAGATCTTTGGGTTTTTCTTTTTTCTTCCAAGCTTTTATTCATCCTCCTTAAACCAGAATTAGGCTCCTCAATAGAGCCACATATTCCAGAATCTCTACTGCACCTTTTGAGTTCTCTCTCTTCTTGATAGCACTATGCTTTCCACGGACCAGAAGAGTTCCATGTCTCTTCTGTTCTTTGTCTACCCTCTTTTAGTATAAAACATCCCATAATACTAATGGGTTTGGTGTTAATGGGTGCAGTTTGATTATGACTCTCTTTGACAATGCTAATAAACTTCCTGGCCAATGGGAAGGTCAGATTGTATTTCTTCTTGTCCTGCTTGAAATACGTGCCATAATATTAAATTAAACAAATATTGCCTCTGTCAGTAATACATGATTTTAATGGCAGACTTAGCTATACTGAAGTTTTTTTTCTGAATGCACTAAGAACACTGGTAGACAAGATTATTTTGGCCGCTCTGTCAACAACCTCATTCCAAATTAAGTGAACCATAGATATTTTTTCTACATTTTTCTCTACTAGTTGCAACTTGAAAAAAATAATGTCAGCAACATATTTTACCGTATCCACCCTATTAGAATTCCTCCAGTTACCCAGCTATAGCTTGGCATGTTAAATACATGTGAGTCCTGAATTCTCCTGATCACAGTGACCTATTACACATGATTAAAACCAAGCAACATGATAGAGTGTTATAGAGCAGTGAGCAATTGAAAGACAAAGTCTGTGACATCTGGCTGAACACGCTGTCCTTCTGGTGGAGGTAATTTATGGATTGTTTTCATTTCTTCACTGAAGTGCCCTAGTGCAACCTTTCTGACCTCACATTTATGGGATTTGTGGTAGTTCAAATCATCATCAGGCCTTCATAAATGCTCCCACAAGTAACAACACAAAACAGTTTAACAGGAATTTACTGAGGAATTTTGATAAAGTCTTGAAAATGGGAATGGATTGACCTTTGAAAAATTTTAACTGAGAAGAATAATTTCTTGAATCCTAAGGTTTCTAATATTTTCCAAGAAATGTAACCACATAAAAAACAATTCAGTTATTCCCTAAAGCTTAAGAATCATTCACTTACAGACATTATATTATTTTTATGCATGATGCCATGTTAATATAAAGTACTTGGGCAGTTATTTTTCTTTATAGTTTTCCTCTTCCCTTCTTTGAGGATTTCCTTTGAGGTTTATGTAGAATGTGTGTGGGTACTGCAACTGTTATATCAATCATATTTAGTAATTTCTTTTTACAATGTTATACACAAGCTGCAAACAAAAGTGTCATTGATACTTAAAAAGTAACAATTATTGTTCTCAAACTCTGAGTATTATTATTTTACCTGTAGAATACAATGAATTTATTTATGTATTCATGTTACAGGCAATAAGGTCTGCTTTTTAAGGAGACAGACTGTTTCATATCAAAGTTAGATGATATTATGGAAGGATACAGAGCAGTTTTTTAATATTATCTCTTTAAAGATATCAAAATCCTGGACAGGAAATATGTCTTAAATTATGATGAGGTTTTTTTCATAGGTGCAGCAGCGTGTAAGAGTGTTGTCCTTGTCTTGCTTGCTTTCTTCCCGTCAAATATCTGAGACTTAATGTTTTTATCATCTTAAATCATTTCCAATATATTAATATACTGCATTGATCTACCATTCATCTGATTGTTGAGAGGAGAACATTAATGGTTTCCATTAGTCCATTTTCTAATTTCCATGTGTTCTGATGATAATAAATCTTTGCTTCAGCCGTTTTCAAGGAGCAGCTGGTTCCTGCAGAATGGACTGCATTGCAGATAATGGAGGTTTCTAGAAGGAGAAAAAAACCACAGAGCAATTACTATCTCTTCAGCAGGAAGAACAGTAGGTTCTTTTGCAGAATACACTCATGAGAAAGGGGAGGATGTGAAGACAGGCCATGAGGGTCAAGCTTGGGAAGAGGGTGTATAAATTTGTGTCTTCTCTTGTTGTGATCAGATTTTGTTCGTTTTCATGTAACCACCATGTTTAAATAATGTGATTGGAAATCTGGGGACCAGCATCAACCTTGCAAAATCAGAGAGCAGGGGTGAGGGATGAGGCTCAGTGTCAGGGTTCAGTAATGTGTCTCCCAGATGGGGGGTAGCCTGAGGCTAGGCCACTCAAGCTGGGCAGAGTGACCACACACCTACCTGAAAACTACACAGAATGTAACTGTAATTCCTTGTGTATTTGCCATCTCCATGTGTTAGCTTTGAACTGTCTTATTCTCTGATTAGCACTGAGTTTTAACATTTTGTGCAGTTCCTATATGTTATCTGAAGAAGAAGGATGGACATGAAGTTGAGTTGAACTACACATACAAGGATGGTGTTGATTTGATAGACCAAAAGAATAAACACTGCATGTATTCACAGGCTTGCACAACACCAATACCATTAATTTCTTACCTTTCTTGCTTTTTCTTTGCCCCCTCTGATCTAGGTATCTTCACTCCCTGGCATTCCTGCCAAAACCATTACAAAGGCAATAGTTAACACATCACTGTTGTCAAAATCTTATTTTTCATTCTAAAACTTCAACAACCTGGAAAAGCACTATGCTTTGGAGCACAGAGTAGAAAATTTAAAATGTTCTCTGAAGGAAAACATATAGGCAGAAGAGTAATTTTGAAAAAAATGCAAGTTTTGTTCTGGAAGGAAACAGTGATGTCAGACTGAGTTGTAAAGTACTTGGTTCAGCCATAGCATCTTCTACTCTTTCACCCTGAGAGAAGAACTACATACCCAGGACCTCTCAGAGGCACCAAGGAGGCCCTCAGTGACTGATGGAGGTCCTGGCTTCACAACAGGTAGGCCCTACAGGAGTCCCAGTGTCCAGGCTTCTGCCTTGCAACAAGACTGCCACAGGACTAAGTGCCCAGATTCTTCACCTCAGTGCCTTTTCTTAGAATCTGCTTGCATTTCAGACATTTTGACAGATGCTCATTTTCACAAAAATGCATATATTATGTTGAGATCTGTTTAGATATTGGTGGGAAGAGGGTGTATAAATTTGTGTCTTCTCATGTTGTGATCAGATTTTGTTCATTTTCATGTAACCACCACAAGTTTAAATAACTGAATTCTATATAGTCCTGTGAATTTTGAAATGTATAAGAGTAATGTTGGCAGGGTGGGAATGAGGCTCATACACAATGCAGAATTCTGTTGCTATCCAGGAGCAGGACAGGAATATGTCTGTTTTCTACTTGCTGTTCAAAAAAAATATTGTATATTGTAGTGTAGTGTAGTGTAAGAAAAAGTAGCTAATGAATCACCAGAGCTGTTCCGTGTATCAGACTTCCACACTATAGAGAGAATCCTTCTTTAGAAGAAAATTGATTAGCCTGATCTGCTCTATATCTGAAAAGCAGATGCCACTTCTGCTTCATCTGTTTTCACAGTGAAGGCCTGTGGCAGCAATGAGTAAAGTAAAGATGATTAGAAGAGCTTGGAGGTAAGATCCATGGAATCATCTTTCCTCCTTTAGGAGCAGATAGTAATAAAAGCTCATGAAATTGTTTTCCTTGGCAAGATTTCAATATTAAGTCTCTAAAACTTAATGATTTGATGGTCACGACTTGGTAAATCATCCTTAAAAGTATCTCATGCTCACACATATTGCTCTGTTTGAACTTGGCCTGACATCACCAGTTTCAAAGTTGGACCTAAAATTCGGGGTTTCAGAGTTTATTGATAAGAAGAGGAAAAGAAAAAGAAACAGCCTGATCTTTAAAGAAGACAAGCACCTACATCACAGAGAGAACATGCACACATGCAAATCTGTAAGACAAAAAGTAAGAGTAGTATGTGGCAGGAATTCTAATGCAAAATAAACTGTGTTAAACAAAGCATCTGCTGAACATAGGGTGTAAATTTTGCAAGATATTTATTGGAAGAATTATTTTAGCCATAGTGTTGTACACAGAGTTTTAGCTAACAAGTTTTAAAATTGCTTTGAAGTGGATGGGAAGAACCCAGGCAATCAATGCCAAGAAAAGCCAGTCATGAACTTGAACAAGCTTTCTACCCCCATCCTCACCATAAATACTTCAGGAAGTTCTCGACAGATTGTCAGATTCTGAGGACTGCATCTTAGTGAAGAAGCTGGGAAAGAAAGAGTAAGGGAAAAAACCTCACAAAACAGCAAAAGGAAAAAGATAAGAGCAAACAATAAATGTTAGTAGAACATTACCTCCCAGAGTAGTTAGGTAGTTATGTGTTGTCCAATGTGTTGCTTTAAGCAGAGCAATTCCTGACTTCAGCCACTGAAATAAATCACACGTGCACCCAATAGAGTTGCCATGGCATGAGAAGCAAGTGCTATATTTTATGAATTGTACACTGATTTTAAAAGCTCCCTTCAACTTATTTTAGCTTGAGGTATGAATGCCTAGACTGAACAAGCACTGTGAGCACTGGAGCACGCTGCAAGCACATAGAATCTTCTTGGGAAGAAGTCCTGTCAAATGAACGTATGAGCTTTGGGTGGATGCTCCTAAACCAATCTTTTCAATCTAATGGATAATATGACCTTTCCCAAATAATTCTGGGTGGTAGTCACAGAATAATTACAGAAATGGCTTCTCCTGAATTCTGTAGTTAATATGTGGCCAAGCAGAAAGAGGAGAGTTGTAATTGCAGGCGAAAGGAAGAGACTAGTGAGAGACCTTGGGACACAATCTGGAGGTGACCTCTTTCCTGTTGCTGGGGGATAAAAAGGAATTTACACCTTTTTTTTCCTGGTGTTAAAAATCTTCAGCTTGAAGAATGAAATTTGAAAAAAAAAAAAATAAAGAGATATGTTAATACTTCACATTTAGCATAACCTTATGAAATTCTACTGGATCATTGTCATCACCAAAAAATGGAGAAAAATATGGAGCAGAAGATGGGATGGGCAGAGATAGAGAAAGGGGGACTCTGAGGAGGAACAAAGTGACCAGATTTGCACTGGCAAGTGAGATTCTTCATACAGCAAGAGCAATGGTGTTGGCATTACCAACCAAACAACAAACAAGCTTCTTTACTTCTGTGCTGTTTTTAAAGCACCTGAGCAACTTTGGGAAGCTTTGACAGGTTACTTGACATTGTAATATATTGCTGCTTAGCTTTTGAGCTACATCTCTGCAGGGCGAGCATGAAGAACAGAACAAGTGAAGCTTAGTGGGAATTGATACAAAGTTGATTTAATATCACTTGGCTTGAGTGGGTAGTCTATATCACTAGAAAGTCCTCAGCAGAAAGTCCTACAACTTGTGCTCACAGAACAGCAGAAGGCTACTTAGTTAAGCCTGTCTGTCTCTGCAATGGCATGCTTGTTGTTTATCCACCTGTAGCCATTAAGATAATCTGATTTTGTTTAAAGAACAATGGATCTCCAGTCAGAGTCATATACAGATTGAGTGTATTCTTTGTGCTATAGTCAAAATCATGATCCACATCTTACGATTTCAGCAGCTGGAAATACACTAATTAAAACAATAATAATTATGCAATTAATAATTATGATCACTGTTCTTTGCTTCATAATATATTGAGCTTTATTCCATATATAGCTACACTCAGTTTCAGCATCTCTCCATGACTCTGTTTGTCCTTTCCTCATTGGTGTATTAGCTTATCTCAGTTTGCAGGCAAACTGCAAACCTTAGTGCACACAGTTTTTACCCACTACAACTGAATATGCTGTAAGAATCAAAGTTGGATGATGCTTGAGGGACTGTACCAAACCAGAAAAAAATAGCATTCATTCTCCATTGCCTTAAAAATTGGGAATACAGTCTACTAAATAATAAATTATGCACAACATGCAAAGACTTTTAAAGTAGTAGAAGAATAGGGTTACCAGTGAAGGAAGAGCTATGCTCAGGAGCAATAAAGATTCCAGAAAAGAAGTTAGAAAAGATTAGTTTGTAGTATACGTATGTAGTATGTGTATGTGTAGTATTTGGAGTATGTAAGAGGAATTTACTTCCATATCAAAGGTACTCTGTACTTGTTCTTATGAGCTGCTCATAGATCTTCAGAAAAGACACACATCTGAAAAGAGCCTAGAAAAAGGAGAGCTAGGAGGAATTAGTTAGAGATTTTGTAGGAGTAACCTTAAGGAAAGAACTTGCAGAAATATGGCAAAATTTCAGCTTAATGGAAAGCACCAGTAATGTAGTCAATACAAAGGAGCAATAAAAATTCACTTGATGTAGATATGTGAGGAACAGGAGCTGCTAGGCAGCTTATTCCTCATGGTAAAAAAAATATCAGTTAATGGCGCTAAAGGAAAAAAGGAAATCAAGAGCATATGCCATGCTCTTGTTACATATATGTAACACTAAACAAGATATGTTACACTAAACAAGAAAAATATCTAGCAGTCACAAGAGTGTCCCGGCTTTCGACTCACAAACAACATCAGAAGACATATCTGAAAATGAAAGTGTGGCAAATATACAAACTGCAGGACTGGAACAAATCATACCTGTTCTATGTAATTTTTAGTTTAAATTAAAGTAAAATAAAAGTCTTAAAGAATGAAACATAATATTGCAAAAAGTAACTTATAAATACAAATTCCTTAAAACACACCTACAAATATACACACACATGAAAAATCCTTCATTGAGTATATTAACACAATCTTCAAACTACAATCTTCAAGCTGTGTGGATGTCTCCTGGGGTGTTCCAGTACAGATTGCTGATCAAGTGTGATAGCTGGTGTGTTGGCTATTTTTCACATGGAGGTTGGTTTAGAATTAGATTAACAATTTCATTTTCTGTGAAACTTGAGGCTGTGTTTTGAGTATTTTCCAAAGACTAAAAGGTACAACACTTTGTAAATTACTCACATGGGGCTGTATTACCTCCTCTCCTTCCAGATTTACCTTTACTCACACAAATGTGCTCTGATAGGTTTGGAGCTAGTTTTTAAGAGGTTTTATTCTCACATCAGTGTTTATGATTATCATACAGGGGAAATTCCTCCTCTTATTCATTGCAACTGTGGCAAGTCAACAAGTTCCTATTTGTGAAAGAGTCTTCAAGAGTTCCTTTCAGATAAGTCTTGTTACATTCAGATAAGTCCATGTTAACAGTTATTCCCATATACAACAGATTGAAGACATGTAGGCATGTTTTATATCTACTAGAAATACACGATTACCAAGGGAGAAATACCACTGCTCAGGGATCTCCTTTGAGGAGCATGGCTTTAAAACTGGAACATAGCACAGACCACTAGAGCAATGTCAGAGGAACACCCAACCAAATCTTGAAAGACATGCTAAGAAAGACAAGCAACTCAAGGGCTAGTCACACGGAAATGAAAGTCTGATATATTTTAATATTACAAGTATTATTGTTGCATTTGTTGTGCAGCAATAAATAACATAGCAGTATATGAAGAACAACTCAAATGCCAGATGACTATGACAACTGCTGCTGATTCAAGGGCAAGACTTTATCTGAATGATGAAACTATTGGGAAACTACTGCGGCTGAAATAAAGAAAACTGGAAAGTCAATAGAGGCAATTTTCTCTAAACTCCAAGTCATCCAGATTTTCAGGAAGATAGTCAACCTATCAAAAACGATCTTGAATAAATGGGAACACATGGCTGAGCCCCAGGGCAAATGTTCTTTGCCCACAGTAGGTGAACACAAGGGCAAGAAGTAAGGGAGGACCATAGAAACATTTTCTAGGCATACAGAATAATGTTGGAAAAGATAAGTTCAGCTAAGACTGAAATTGCCACAGGACACCAAGGGCAAAAAGACAAACCCCTCTCTGCACAAGTGAATATAAAGAATAAAAAGCAGTCATGTCATCATGAAGCTAAATGAAGCACTTGAATTAGTGACAGTGGACATGTTCAAGGCTGAGATATTTTGTTTTCATTTCTTCGGCCTTCATGGAAACAACATTCCATATGTACCCTGGCAGAGCCCCTGGAAGACTTCTGCCACCAGCAGTGGATGAACATTAATTCTGAACTTAGTTTGGCTATTGTGGTAAAAGACAATAAAAAATATTTCTTTACATAAATTCACAGTAAAAGGAAAGTCAAGGAGAATCTCCATACATAAATTCATGACAAAAGGAAAGTCAAGAAGAATCTCCATTCCTTATTTGGTGGTGCTGGGAAACAGTGACAAGGGATTAGGAAAAGGCTGAGGTACTGAATGCCTTTTTTTTCTCAGTCTTTTATGGTAAGAGCAACTGTTCCTCTAGCTCACAGAGCTGGAAGACAGAGATAGGGAGCAAAATGAAGCCCCCACAACCTCAGGAGAAATGGTCTGTGACCTGTTACACATACAAGTCTATGGAGCTGGATGGGATACACCCGAGGGTACTGAGGCGCCTGCCAGAAATGCTTAGTGAGCCACTTTCAATAATTTCTCAGTGTCCCTTAGGAACTGTGAAGGCCCTAGTTTACTGGAGATTAGCCAATGTGATGTCCATCTATGAGAAGGACCACAAAGAGGTTCCGGGGAGCTGCAGGCCTGTCCTCAGTGCTGCAGAAGGTCATGGAACTGATTATCTTGAGTGTCATTAAGTAGTAGATATAGTACAACCAGGCAATCAGGTCCAGCCACCATGACTTTGTGAAAAACAGGTCCTGTTTGACCAAGCTGATCTCCTTCTACAACAGAGCGATCCACCTGTTAGATGAGAGAAGCGCCTTAGCTGTCGTCTACCTGGACTTCAGTAAAAAGTTTGACATAGTGTCGTACTCTCTGGTGGAAGGGCCTGTGTCCATCAGCCCCACAATTCTTGTTTTTGCCTCCTTTGCTTTGTATGTCATCATTTTGTAGGGCTTTCTTCCACCTTCTCCTTATGTTTTGTTGGTCTAAAAGAGACCCAAGGTATTAAATGCTAGTTATACTTCATAGATATGAAATAGCAAGTACATGATGCTGAGCAGTTAAATGTTCACAGTGCAATGACCTGCATGATTTTTGTCACTGTGAGACTTTGAGTGGATTTAAATGACCATGATTTTAATGTTCTTGATGCACAAGTAGTTCAGCAGTAAGACAAGCACTTTGATTCTGGCACTTGCATGAATTCTAGGAAGACAAGGATTGACACATGATGGATTAAAACAGTAGCCTGTTTAGAGTAATTTCTTCCTTTTGAGAGCAGGAAGTAATATATGCTTTAGAGGAAGTTGAAAAAAGGGTAACCTAGGAGAGATGTTCTTCCATCTACTGTAGGTGGAGCTCCCACTAAAGTAAACAGAATGGGTACATATATGTTTTTCCAATCACCACAGAGTTATAAGTCATAAGTGTAGTGCCCTTCATTAGATCTCACTGCATGTAGAACATTTCATGCTGGTCTTTAAAACAGTGTCCATAAAATTAAGCAGCTGGATTCACATGTCTAAGGAAATAAGAGAACTTTCAAAAAAGATGTGAGCTTTCTGGTCCTGCCAGCCTCAGCAGAATGTGTGTGCTCTTCCAAAGACTCATCCACAACTATTTGTGTATTAAAAAGAAATAGAGGAGCCTATATTTAGCTACCCAAATTAGATACTAATTTTTATGTCTTCAATAGCTGCAATGACTTGTACTCACTAGTACCTGTAAGCCCTCTGTTTTTAAATATGCGTAGATATTTTTCCTTTTTTTTTTCCTACCCTAACATCTAATCAGCCAGCTATTGAATACCAACTCATCCAGATGTGGATGGGTGATCTGTTTTTGCCAGCTTTCATTCTGGTTTTGTTGTCTCCTTTCTCTTCTTCCCTCTGTTTACAGTGTGGAAACTAAGGTGAGGTACAGCAAAATTCTTTGTTAATTTATAGTTCTTTCTTTGCAAGTCTACTTTGATAAATACACTATTCCATTGTATACAATTCCTTAGTTTTTCATATCTGCAATTGCCTACATCAATCCCGTTCTCCATCTCCCCTTGTAAAACTTTGCCAGTGTAAGTGAGGGTGACTGCAAAACACTCTTATTTGGAGACGAAAAATGACAGACTTTACATAAAGAGTCTTCCTCTTTTCTATCAGCCTGATGCAGCCTTTTAGAATTCGTTTCTAAAGTTTTAAAAAACGGGGGGAAAAGGAAAGGAAAAAAGGTTTCATTTCATTGTGCATTTAAGTGAAATCTTTAAACCCCTTTGCATTATTTTATCACATCAGACTTGTCAAGCCACACTCATTTGAACGAGTGAGATTTGAAAACTTCTGAGTGTTATATTACATTTTCCATTGATATATGCCGTGAATCTTTACGGCTGCATGAAAATGAAGCCAAAAGCAAAAGGAGACAGCTCACTTCAAATGAGTGAGACTGGATAGGTCTGTCATATGTTATTTCAGGTGCTCAAAGGATAGCAATTCTAAGCAGAGATGGGTGATGGGGTTGACAGGTTTGCATAGATTTAGATAAAGAAGGGAAACTTAATCGCAGAGGCAGAAACAAAAAGCAATGAAACCAATAGAAGGGTCATATCCTTTGAAAACTAAATTGAGTCTCATCCCATACTCAAAAGAGTTGAAATGTCAGAGCTGAGGGCCCTTCTGGAGGTGCCCTCTCACTCCTGCAAGGACCAAACTCTTTGTAGGAGAAAGCTGGCATCACTTGCTCTTCAGGTCATTCTCTGGCTGGAATGGGGAACTGTGACCCCATAGCCACCTCCTCCCCAGTGCATTAAGTGCCATCACAGATTATCTTAATGAGAAAATGTCTGTGTGGCAGAGACACTTTGCACATCTTGCTTGCACATTTGTTCAAAAGCCAGCCACAATTGGACCCTGTTCCTAATTTTCAAGAATACTTTTCCTCTGATTATGGATGCAGAAGTTGACTTTATAATCCTATAACTTGATTTTATAGTGGTCAAGCAGTCTTCTACAAGTTTCTCGGAGACTTTTCAATGGAGATTTGATTTTCTGTGCAACTGAGGAGTGGAAATCTGGTGCAAGACACCTTCCAGATCTGCACTGTGTAAGGAAGTCCCTGAAAATTGATTTTGTTCTAGCAGAGGGAAAAACACTTGGAAGAGCTCACTACCACGTGCATGGCATGTTTAGAATTGCGCAGTTCTAGCAAAAAAGCTAATATGAAAGACGCCAAAGGAAAGCTCTTGCATTTAGTGGGCTTGCTCCCACAAAGGGAGCACAAAGACTAAGTGCCGGCTGCGGTCAGGGAACGTCGGGACGAGCTCCCAAATTATCGCTCCAGGATCGCCCAGCCGCTGCACCACGATGCAGGCAGCAGAGGGAGATGTCGGCATGCCTTTCAGTAGAGACTTGTCTCGGCTGGGATTTGCACTTCATTAATTCAGTGTTTGAAATCAAACCAGCGTTTAAACTGCACTGCTATATTAATAGCAAGGGTAGTCATGCAATGTGGAGAATTTCCACTAAACTTGCTACACAACCACAATTTTTGAGTAATTTTGTGGGATGTTTTTGGATAGTCAGTAAAACAGAGATACTCTTACAGCAAAATATTCTCAGGAAAGAGTTCACTGAAGCGTTTGTTCAGCTTTTCTGAGACTGAAAACAAATCAAATATAATGATTTTTAGGAAGACACAATCAAAATTAAAATTTGTGTTTGTTCTTTTGGATATGTGGCCTATTGTAACCATTTTAAAGGAAAAAAGGCATGGGGATAAGCATTTTTGGGTAATATAAATACAGTGGATAAACATATGGATGTATTTTGATGCCATGGTTGTAGTGAGATAAAACTTGATCAGTTTTATCTTGGAAAACATCAATAATAAGAACAGTAAAAGAAAAAAAAAAAAAAAAAGAACAATAAAAGAATAAAAAGAATCTTTATTCAATTCAACATAGCCAAAGGGCCACAGAAGGTATGTCAAATTTGTACCAGACAAGAATTTTGTCTTTGTGTCCAGATTTCATTCAGAGAGAAAAAGTCACACTAGTATTCTCACTTACTTTTCTGTTTGGGAAAATTATCTGCTAACTTGGGATGTTGGAACCAGAGCAAGCATTAACTCTTGTATTTCTTTCAAGAGTCAAATGGAAGTTAGATTTGTTTTCAGACACCAGGTAGAAGGAGAAATACGGAATTGATTCTGTTTTGGCTGAAGACAGTTTCCAGCAGGGAGTTCCTTCACTTCCATAGTGAGGGTGTGAGAAGGGTGAGGTGCTTCCCTGCTGCTCCAAAGGAAGAGAAATGCCTTGCATTGATAGCTCTGCTTTCCCAGCCATGCTGCATGTTTGCTTACCATGCTGTTTTACTCACTCAATTACTGTAAAACATGGACAAAAACTGGGAAGAAAGAAATCTGATGTTGTTGTCCAGAAATTGTTTTGCTTATATAGTTGAAACTGATTTTGAAGGACCATTCCTTAATTTTTGGGTTGATCTTACTGATCACTTTTAGCTTCTTGGATTTCTTTTAAGTGTAAAAGAAAGAAAAAGGTTAGATATTTCTTCCTACTGAATTCTTTTCAGAGGAAAATGATAGAATTACATAAAGATACTTACAGATACTAACTAAAGACACTTACCCTGCCCTGATGCAAGAGGAACATGTTATTGAACACCCAGCTCCTTGGGGAGGTGATACTTCAAGCCAAATAAATTATAACCAAGACTTACAATTTAGGCACCTACATTGAAGCACAAAGCTGGCTTCATTCAAACTATGCCTGCCACTTCAGCTGGGTGGGACAGGCAGCATCGTGCAGTCACACAGCCCAGGCTCCCTTGGCAGGTGACACTCACCCATGGAGGGCAGCTGTTGCTACCAGTCAGAGCGTCAATGGGTGCTGCAGGCAAAGATCTAGTAAAAGCATAAGCATAGCTAGAATGACAGGCAAAATCTCCTCCCTCCATCCCCAGTCCCATATTGTGCTAATAGTTGTTTTCGGAAATTGGTGTTTGCATGAACTTTTGAAGCACAAGAGCTGTGCTTTTTCCACATTCTGGTATTTCGCTGATAATTACAGCTGATCTATTTTTTTTTTTTTTTCCATTTTGTCAATGCAAAACCACAGCAGCTCATCCAAAATCCACAGAGCTTCTCCAAAACTGATTGTGATGCAAGAAAAAGCTATGGTAGGCCCTGAATGTCAACCAGGCAAATAAAAAAAAAAAATTATTTCTAGTCTGCCATACTACGAAGCTCAGTGGCAGCCTCCTACACACAAGTGTGTGGGAGAAAATGTGAAGTGACACATAAACTAATGTCTAAGAGAAATGTGAGGGATACAGCCTACAGTTCTTTTTTAAAAAACTATCTAAAATGTAGAAGCATTGAGAGAAAAAAAGAAAGATTTATAATAAGAAAATTCTCTGCATGTCCTGGAACAAGTTTTTAAGTGGCAAATTGTAATCAGAAGACATTGGGATAAACTTAACATTACATATAGCATTAATTTTAATGTCAGCATTTTACTTTTTTTTCTCTTTTGAATAATAATATAAAGTCAAATTTAAATTGTAAATAGTATCCAGATACTACTAGTTTCCTGGCTCAAATTCTTCAGCACATATGGCAGAAGCATAAGCTTGTGCCAGTCTGCCTACTTTGGGTAATTTTGCATGCAAATAGTTTAGTCCCTATACTGAGGTGCTAGAATGTGTTTAGTACACTTGAAAATATTTGCATTGCAAAGGAAGAGCTAATCTCCTGAGAAAAATCAAATTGATATTTGATATTAAGGGACTGCTTTGGACTTTGTGTGGCACTGTTATGTGGAAAATTATGTTTACAGTACAGCTAGAATTTTTAATTGACCTTCAAGAGAGAAGGACCGACTACTGCTTTGCCAAATTTGAAAGCTACTGGAACAGTCTCTACTTGTCATTCACCACAATGCCCCTTTTCTACTCCTGAATATTTTTGCTAACAATTTCATAACTTTGATAAAACTATTACCCATAAACAGGTTTAGCAGTGATTATAATGTTTAATATGTACTCAAATGGTTAGAAAAAAGAAGCAACTCTTATTAATGGCGTGAACAGTTAGCACATCTGAGTCTGTTCTAGCTTCTGGAAATATCTGTTCCATATTGCACATTTTTTGAGGCTCCACTGGCCAATTCATGGCTTTCCTTCCCATTGAAAGCAATGGAAATATATACATTCCCATACCAGTAAGCTGAAATTCATATGTATATTCCAACTGTCACTTGACACACAAACACACATGCCTTTCTGTTACTTAAATTCATCTCTGACAATATTCATCTTTGAAACAGGATGTGACAGGTGAGTCTAGCATCTAATACAGTGCTGGTTCATCTACTTAGTCTATGCTCTTTGCAGCCTGTCCCTGTTTTGTGTGGCTGGCTGTCATGACACAGGACCAGCATGACTCAGCTCATGCAATTTGTTAAATTCAGCCAGTACTAGCTGTACTCTGCGGCACTGATGATGCTTGAGTCATGCTTCCTCTGAAACCAGTCTCTCAGGACACTGGAAACAGGTCTGGACTCCCAAATATTTTGAGTCCCACCACACGTATGCTGTTTGTCAAGAAGGAACTTAAAAGGTGCTCTTTATGAAAGTATAGCTGTAAGTTCAGCCCCACATTTCTATAGTTTCAGCACAATGTGTACATGAATATATTTTCATGAATATATTTTCATATGGTTTTGTGGGGGAGTTAAGTTTCTGAATTAACTTTAGTTTATATAGTTACATTACTCGTGTGTAACGCTATTGTATTTAGAGAAAAGCTGATGAAGTTAAAAGTAGGCTTTTTTTTTCCTTCTTTCTTTCAGTCTGAGCACAGATTTTATTGCCCTCTTTGCTGATCCACATGCAAATACAGCTGTTTCTGCTGCAGGAAAAGCTCTTCTGGGGCCTAATTGTGTACTGCCTCACACAGCTGTCATAAGCACTCAAGAAGAAAGGTGTTAGCGCCTTGGGAAATTCTTGAAGAAGAAGCAGTTGATATGGCTGATAGCCTGGGATGGAGCAGGTGGGTGAGGGATAGTGCAGTAGTCAGTGTAACAAGGTGGGGGACTTCAGGGTCTCTTGCAGTAGATCTATAAGCAGCAGAATTCATTTGTGGTAACCAATTGAATGTGGTAACCAAAGTTGTCCTGTATATTTTTTTTTTTTTCTGATGATATATTGACCAGGCAACTGACTAATTAAGTCCTAATAATTTTAAAATGGCTGTTGTAAATGTCTGCCAAACTCTAGGTGAACCAGTTTTCCAGCAGGTCCCACCTGTTGACTTTCAATGTGTATGAAAAGAATTTAACCTGAACTCAAAAGCTGTGTAGATGCACTCTGTACTGTGAATGGAGCCGTTATTTAATTTGAATTAGTGATTATGTTGTCCATTTTTCGTGTTTGCGTAATAGTTTTAATGGTTGCTAAAACAATTTTTAGACTTCTTAAAATTCAGAGATTTCCATTATCTTTATAAGAGGTAAGTTTTCTTATTCTGTGTCATTCACAATCCAGACTAAGTCACCATCCATTGCAATATAATTACCATGTAATCCTCCAAAAATCCATTAAATTACTCTATTAAATACCCCAGGTAAAAAACTAATATCAAGTTGCAATTTATAGGTCTTCAAACCTTCAAATTCTATATTTGCCGCCTTCTAGCTTATTCATTTTACCTGACAAAAGACAAACCTTACCTCCAAATTTCAAATATAGTTATTTGTGATATACAAACTTTTGCCTCCCAAGTCTTTAAATGAATAATGCTTAGATCTTTGTTTTGACACCATATCTGAGAAGGTATCATGCTTGCTAAACACTGGTGAGGCAGGCAGTTTGGAGGGAAACCTCTCCACTAACTACCTGTCACTCCTTAGCTGTGCATTGTTAAGGCTTCAGAGCACTTCTGTATGAATATGGGCATGCTCAGAAGCCTTTTGCCATGTATTTGTATACTAATGTGAATTATTTGGCAAGAACCCTGTAGTACCGTGAGATTATCCCTTCTGTTGCTATTTCATCCTCAGAGCTCTTCTTGCAGGTGCTTTACTATCACTGAAATAGCTGCTGAATCACATTATTATTTTTAATCCTCATTTCTATTAATGTATTTCTATTTGTTGGTGAACTTGAGTACAGTTGGTTTTAAATATGCCATGGGCTTGTATGGTAGAAGAAACCACAGGGCAACTTGAGGTTTCAGGGCTCCTTGTCTTCAGGAAGGTTTTGGAGCCGTGCTCAATTTCTAGTTATCAACAAAGGAATTCATTACTAATGATTCAGTTCAAGGTGTTGGTAATCTTTTTTGTGTGATTTTTATGTCAGAGGAAAAAAGTTGAATTCTGCATCAGCCAGCAAGCATCCCCTTCTCAATACCAGTAGCATAGT